>WBMZ01004506.1:0-76388 GCA_013400975.1 Atrichornis clamosus | reverse complement strand
CGCGGCGGCGGAGCCCCTGCCCGCCTCGGCCTGGAGCCGACGGCGGCCCGGCGGGCATCTCCTCCCAACGCGGGCGCCGGCAGGGCAGCGGCGCGCCCGTCCCCGCCGCGCCATGCCGCTGGGGCACATCATGAGGCTGGACCTGGAGAGAATCGCTCTGGAGTACGTCGTGCCCTGCTTGCACGACATCGGCTTCTGCTACCTGGACAACTTCTTGGGGGAGGTGGTGGGGGACTGCGTGTTGGAGCGGGTGAAGCGGATGCACCGCGACGGGGAACTGGCCGACGGGCAGCTGGCTGGCCCCAGCCGTGGTGTTGCCAAGCGGCACCTCCGCGGCGACCAGATCAAGTGGATCGGGGGCACGGAGGAAGGCTGCGAGGCCATCAACTTTCTCCTCACGCTGATAGACCGGCTGGTGATGTACTGCGGGAGCCGGCTCGGCAAGTACTACGTGAAAGAGCGATCCAAGGTAAGGGTCCGCGGGGCCCCGTGCCTCCTGTCCGCCCGCCAGCACCGGCTCCCAGCCGGCCCGACCCGCCTCGCAGCTGCAGGTGGGACCGGCCTGAAACTTTCCACGGGAACTGCCCGTGTTTCGTCCGCGCTGTCCGCGGGTGCCTGGGTCTCGGGCAGCCCCGCTGGGCTGTCCTGCAGCACTGCCCTGGGTGGCGGAGGCGCCGTGCGCTGCCCGAGGGACGCCCGCGACGGCAGCCGCTCTCCCGCCCTTGTCGGCGGCGGTCGGGTGTGGAGGTCCTGCTGAAAGAGGCTGTGCACTGCGGGTCCCTTGCCCCGCCGGAGCCCGCAGCGCTCCCGGGCGGCTCTCCGCAGCTCCCCTTGCTGGGTTCTCGCCGGGCTCTCCAGCTGCCGGACTCCGACCAGTCCCTTGCCTTTTCCCCTGTGTGACACTAGCGATCACCTCGCAGCCTTCCCGGGGGCTGCAGGCCGCTTCTTGCGGTGGGACTGGAGCCGGCAGCACTCCGCCGCTGCTTCCTGCTCACCCAGGTGCGGACAGGGTGGATCAGCGCGGGGCGTACCCCTCCAAAAGCGTCTAATCTTGACTATGTTTCGGGGGGGAGGAAGCTCTTCACCCCCTCCCTGCGAAAATACCCGGCCCTGATCTGATTATTTGGGTTGTTTGTGCCGATGTGGTAATACTATCCAAAGTAGTTTCGAGGTTCCAACTCATGCCGGCGGCCTGCAGCCGAAGAGGTTATCGTTACTGCATTGGGTGTGTGGCACAAAATAAGGGATGCTCAGTTTGAGCACAGCACACTTTTGTTTTAAAGAGAAGTTGGTTTTTTTTCCTATACTTTCTCAGAAATGGAGAGGACGTTTGTGTTATAGGAGACTTCTATTATTGGTTTCTTTCCCAATGAAGTTTATTTGCACTTGCAATGTCATTAGTTTGGGATAACTTGTCTTTTCTTTTCTTGTCTGCTTTGCTGTGGCAAAGTGAACCAGCTTGGAACTAAGTTTACTTCATTGTCCTGGATTCTGAAAACGTCCCCGTTTCTTTATTTATGACTTGAATTCTATAATACATAGTACATTTTCAAAGTATCCACAGCTTTTAGAGGTGTGCCAGAAGCAAAAACAATGAAACTTTTAAAAAATGACAATAGGGAGAAGTTAGGCATTTCTTTTGATCCTAACTTGCCCAGGACTAAGGGGGTATGTGAGTGGTACTGAGATTCTCCCCTGAAAAATGAAGAAAAACAGTATGGTGATGTTTTCCAGTTGCTTGGGAGCACACTGAGACGTGTGCATGTACCCCCCCACAGTAGTGGGAATAATAAAAGGTTGAAACATTGCTCTTATGCTTAGCTCCATTGAATTACTGATCATCAATTCAGTTAAACCTTGGGTAGATATGTTTTAAAATGTGAGTAGATTGGATTTCACTTGTTGCTTTGAGAGCTTGGTATTACGAGGTATAAATAACCATCCTGCTTTGGCACACCTTTAAGGTCATCATCATCCTTTCTCTGGGTGACTTCTGTTTACTGTTGAAAGTGCATTTCTGGCTAAGAGGGTGTGTGAGGAATGAGAGTGTTTTTGTGTGGAGTGGGTGTTAAGGGGAGTTACTTTCAAGTTGGATTGAAGTGAAAGGAGGTTATCCAGCCTTTTTACAAAGTATTGGGAAAGCAAATCAACTGGATGAATGAAGGCTGATGGCACTGGTTGGGAAAAAGGGTCTTTTGGTGAGTGACTTTGTGTTGTAGAGATGATTTTAAAACTGAGTTGTGGTGATTTTGAAGTCATTTTTGTACAAATGGTAATAACAGGACAGAACTTATTTTATAAATAGACACCGAGCAACTCGCTCTAAAGAGCGACTTCTGGCACTTGTGCTGTAATGTCGAAGGTGTCGGGCTCTAAACAGCGCATGGAAGTGCTACACAACAGTCCAGGACTGAAGGGGACTCAATATTGTCTGTAAAACTAAATGCAGAGAAATTTTCATCAGATGTTAATAGTAACCAATCCACTTGTTATAATAAGTACCATGGATACGTGAGGACCTGGAATAGCAGCTGCTGTCTGTAACGGAGATGGGGGACGCCTTCAGCAGGAAGATTATTCCTGTGACTAACCAACTGACTACTACAGTGCATGCAGGTTCCCACGTTGCCTAAAGACATTTCCACCATTAAACCTTCCCATTCTGCTCATCATCTGAAGTCTTATGAATGCATACACACAAATCCCAGATTTAAATCAATGTATTTTTATTTTGTCTGACAGATTATACACATAAATGAATGCCCATAAAACTTCCACAGCTTAACATTTGTAGGGATGTGGAGTGTTTATTAGCAAGTGGACCAGAACTTCTTTGAGGGATGTGTACTATTCTAATTTATTATTTTGGGGTATAGATATTAGTCAGAACTAAAAGTCCAGAACTATTTATTTGAAATGTAAGCCTTTGGCTACATGGTAACTCCTTTTGTAACAAAAATATATTTATGTCATATCAGCCTATCATTATTTAAGGGTTTATACTTTTAAGTAAATAGTATGACTTTAGTCTTCAGCCTAAGTGTTGGAAGAAGTGGGGAGGTTTGCCTAGTAAATGAATTTCTGTCAGATTACTGTCAGCTTAGTGTGAAGTGCTTTGTGTTGTAGTTACACAAACATAAGAAGACATGAACAACTTTTGTCCAATAAAGGAAACTTCCCTTGTAGCCACGTGAGAGAAACAAGTCACTTAGAATTTTGCTGTTTCCAAACAAATTTCAAGAGCATTTCAAGAAAGTTGAGATTGCATCAAAGAGAATGGACAGAAGTAAAATTTTACAATGATTTTCCTGGATATTCGTAGGAGCTGTTGACATTTGAGGGCTGATAATGAAATATAACCTTTCATCTTTGCAGATCAGTGATACAAATATATCTTTGGTGTAATATTTTAAAATATTAGCTGATTAAGTGATTGAAACATGGTTAAAGGTTGACAGACCCAATGTGCTGCTTGTTGGCTTTTGTATTCTCCTCAACTAGAGTCTTGATTTTTCTAGTAAGATAATACAATGGTTCCCCTTTTCTAGTAGGTAAATGGCTAGGGGCATCACTGAGGCATCGTTGACCCAAGTTCAGTCCTCTCCTCAGAGTGAGAAGATTCATGTCCTCGTGCAAAGAGATGCTCTGGCCTGAGGACAGAAGTCACTCTGGTTTTGAGGACCTGTCACTACTCTGCTGGAGCTTTGCTTGGTGGAGAAAGCCTGGTGGATGGTTGGGGTCAGAAGCAAAGCTGCAGCTTGGGTCTGTGAGGTCAGTCACCCAGAGTGCCCTCCGGGTCTGGTGATGCTCCAGAGACTGCAGGTGAAAGGGTGATGTGCTGCAGCTTCTGACTTCCCAGGGCCCAAAGTCCCTTCTTGGGGTTAACTGACATTTGCTTGAGGGCGTGCCCTGTAGAAAAATCCCATACTATAAATAATTAAAATTTTTCTTTTTTAAAGGCATGAAAGTATTCCAGAGGAGAAATAATTTTGGAAATTTCACCTTTGAGACATGAAAAATGTTTGGACCCAGGAAGTCCCTGCAGTGAGGAGGCAGGGGACAGAATATAACAGGCACCAGGAACCAGCTTGGCTGCTGGTGTGTGGAAGCATAAAAGCTGTGTTTGCAGTGGGGTGTCTGGGTAACTCACCTGCTGCTAAGAGGCTGTGGTATTCCCCTTTTCTCCTTTTGCCTCTGCTGGAGAAGGGCAGCTCTGTCTGTGGCTGGGCAGGGTCCCAGAGCAGGGCTGTCAGTGCCTGCTGCCCTGGGCCACCTGAGCTGAGTCAGCGCTTGACGTGCTGCCAGCGGCTGCGTTGGTCCTCACGGCAGGGGCTGGAAGGTACTTTGAACTGGTGTGGCCACTCTCTGAGTGGACTCTGCACCTCGTCGTGACAGCAGCACGTCCTGCTCTGAGACACAGACACCCTCTTGGGTACCACCGAGGGCTGAATCCCTGTCAGGGCTGCCACTGGGGACCTTGAGCTCATCTTGCACCTGCTGGACATCAGTGAGTCCCACTGGTTAGAAAATAAGGCAAGAATTCATAATCTTAACAGCCACTCTGTTAAAAGAAGCCATGGCTGATGTTTTCAACTCAAAACACAACTGCTTGCATTCAGTGTTAAGTATATGGCCTGAAGTTTAAAAAAAGAGGTTTTTCAATATGAGATTAGTTAATTTAGAAGTCCCTGTGGGAGGTGAACCTTCTTGAAAACTGCTTCCTCCGCTTGTTGCCACAACACCACCCTGCTCATCCCACCCTGGTGGACCCTCTCTGATGGTCACAGGAGAAGTAGGTCTTTTGTGGTGGCAGTTCACGGCTAGTGAGTGTTTGCTCATAACCAGAGTGGGTTCTTCTGCCTATCAGATAATGGGGTGTTCTTAGGTAGATTTTGAAACGTGGTCTGCCTAGCAGGTTGTTACCAAGATTTCTGTTCCTGAGGGTTTAGGAGATGGGTGAGATGTCACTGGAATGGTTTTACAAAGTCCCTCGTAACTCAGGTAATGAGCTAAGGTATTTTTGCATTTATATATGAAGAAAGTGCTGTTTTATAACATTCAAATTCTATCCTTTGCAATTAAAACACAGTGAAATGCTGGATTTTCTAACTTGAGGTAGAGATTTGAAGAGCAGGGTAACAGAAACCTGTAATTATAGTAGGCTGAAGAGCAATACTGCCTATAGAAATATACTGGTATATTGTATGTTACAAAGTATTTTGATACTTGGTTAGCAACGTGCCTTGTAATTAGTTTACAATGGGAGGTCTGATGAATACCACCATCCAGAAGAAATATGCATAATTTCTTTCTTCTAATCAAATGTACATGTTTTGGCATAATGTATGAGTTCAAATCTGCTCTTCTGGCCAGCTGCCGGCAGGGTCCAGAACCACTGGAACTGTAAATACAACAGACAAGTAGTTTTATGATATGAGACTGAAGAATTCAGCATTGGCACAGATCCTAGTGTGGTTGCTTTGGCTCTGTGTCAAAGCTGATGTTTATATCTGTGTTTGTCAAGCAAGATTAGTTAGCCTGGTTAATTATATACAGGAATGTATAATTTTTACTTGACAATCAGATGAGTATAAACTTGGGCACATTAACACTTGTTTTTGTTCTTCATCAAATTATTCTCAATGACTTTTCAAACTTTTAAAAGAACTACTTCTGTGAAAGAGGCACTCGAAAAATCTTTTGGATTGGTTCTTTACTTGGCAGGGACAGAGTACTGGAGAAATGGATCAATACTTTACAGGCAGTGATGCACATATCCGTAAGTGGGTTCAGAAGCGTGGGGAGACTCTGTGGAATGGTGTTTGAGTTAATACTTGGGTGATGAAGTTGCAAGCAGCTTGAATTTGGTACCTGTTATATATCATCACTCTTAAAAACCTGACTGGTTGATTTATTTCATGGTAGAGAGTGGCAAAAACATGCTGCCTTCAGTGTGTTACACCAGAGCCTTTGGCAGCCAGGTGGCTTCTCTTGGTCCTCCTTTCCCTCTCTTGTGGAGAAGTCTGTGTCCACCCAGTGACCTTTCTCACACAGTGCCAGGAGCCTGTCCGTGTGCTTTACAGCTGTAATTCCAGAGGAAGGCAGAAGGTGGTTAATCCTGTAAAAGAAGGGAAGAGTAAGTCCGTGCTCTCAGGCAATGTAAAGGTCTGAATGGTCTGTTTATCCTGAGCTTGTGCATGTGTTTGTGGCATCAGGACAATGTTTTTTTCTTTTTGTTGTTGTCTGTAGATTTGCAGTCTGGCAATTCCTTGAGTCTTATGAGACTCTGGAGTTACACAGTGATGGCAAAGCAGTGAAGTTTCCCACAATCTCTCCTATGTTGGCAGTGCATTTTCCACAGTAACTTCTTGCTCATTGCTGTGCCTGCTCTGGTACCAGTCCTTGCTAGCACCATAATGTCAGCTCTTAATGCCAGGGCCTTGCAGTGGTAGCTCTACTGGTGGGCTGGCCAATAGCTTCATCACTTGCAAGGCCTAAATAAGTATGTGCCTCTTAGTTTGCTTTTGTATGAGGACTCATTGCTCATTGAATGCCAGTGTAACAGGTATTAATACAGGTGGCATTAAGGCCTCTGTGTATGGGGAGTGTTTGTCCTTTGGACTCACGGAGGTGTGTGCTGCATTGCAAGGTGCAGTATCCTTGGGAGAGCTGCTGGGGAGATGGCAAGATTCAGAGTTCAGTGCCCTATCCTGCTGAGCTTGTGTTTTGGGAGGGAGGAGAGCTGGTCACAGAATCACAGAATCAATTAGGCTGGAAAAGACCTCTGAGATCGAGTCCAAGCTATGACCAAACACTACCATGTCAACTAGATCATGTCACTAAGTGCCACATCCAGTCACATCAGGGGATGGTGACTCCACCACCTCCCTGGGCAGCCCATTCCAGTATCTAATCACCCTTTCTGTGAATAATTTTTTCCCAATGTCCAAGAATTTCTTCCTAATGATCCTTGTTATTAATACTTGTACACCTTTTCCCAAGATTATTATTAATGGATAATTCAGTCCTTGACATACAGCTCATGGCTAATAGCAGTATATATTAAAATGGAGATTAAGGCTCATAACACTGATGCAGGGCAGGATGTACACAGTAAAAGTGGCTTGTTTCTTTTCATTAAGAATTCTGGCTGTGTTAATCCCAGTGTTTTTATTTGATTTCACAGTAAACTCTTCTTTGACTTCCAAATCATCTGGATGGTGGCTCAATGTAATACAGACTTACCCTGCATGTTGCTTCCTGAGAAATTTGCTTGATTTATCTTGTGGAATTATCTTCTCTGTACTCCTCTTCCACATTGCACAGTTTTTAAAAAATTTAAAAAAAAAATTTTTTTTTCCTAAGGTGATGGTTGTGGTGGGGTTCAACAGTAGTGCAAGTCCTTTCCATATGTGTATGGAATGGGGTGAGAAAGAGGGAGAAGATAAAACCACAATGATCCAAGCATGAATGCATTTTTAATTAGATGAATTTTTGATGTTTGCTGAACAGACTTGATACACTTGGAAGTTATCAGTACTTTTATCAAATGTTTCAAGATGACTCATACTAAGTCAAAGTACTTTTTTTCTTTTTTTTTTTTCCTCTGAGGTATTCCCTTTTTCCTACTCCTCTGGCAATTAGATTGCCTTTTCCCAGTGTTTGATAGGCCTGGGGCAACTGCTGCTTTGGCACCAGCAGGCCATATAGCACTCATCCATCTTGCAGTGGAGGGTTTGAGAGAATGAGGAGGTCAGGAAGGGAAGCCTTGGAGTAAGTGTCACTGGTTGTAGATCTGTGGAGAAGGAGGATGTGTGCATACCAACTTGAGGGAATTTAAAGCCCTGGGTTGGATTTATCATGATGGTAATTCTTCTGTCATGAAGCTGAAGATGGAAACAACATTGTTAGAAAGCTGCCAGCAACACAAGGCTCCCTAAGGTTTTGTGAAAAGGTTTTATTGGATTAATAGAGGAGCTCTTGGGAAGAGGTGTTTTGGAAACTGCTTCTGGTACCTGTACCTAGGGTGGATGATGGCTGCTGTGGTGGGCTCCAGGGTGAATAACTGATGCACTTGGGGTTGACAGAAGATTTTGACTGATGCATAGCACTGTATAACAGTTTGATTTAAACCATTTATTGCTTTGAAAAAAGATGACAGGGAGTTGGTCAGAAAAAGGAAGAAGGTCTCTCTGTTCAGTGAGGTGGAGTAAGACCATGAAGGAGGCTTATGCCAAGTAAATAATCTATCTCCTGCTGTTTAAACTATTCACAGACATGTCATCACACCACTCGTGATCAGCCTTATGAGTGATTTGGAGAGAGCTGTAAGCCCTGTTTCCCCTCCATCACTCACACATATGCATGTACTATCTCTCAGTGACAGAAAGGAGCTTTTTCCCTACAGTCATTTTTCTCTTGACATTGTTCTTTGATAAGATTAGTAGGTGAGTAAACTTAGTGCCAACATGCAAAGCACTTAGTAGAAAGCAGTTGATTAAACAAGCTACTTGTTGCTCTGATTTTTTGCAAATAAAGTAATGCAAGAGATTTTTGCTGACCATAATGGTTCCATGGAGGCTTACTAAATGTCCACACCACCCGGTTAAAAATGAGGAGTGTAAGTTACAGGAGTACAGCATAGCACTCTATCTGCATTAACTGGAAATTGCGCAGTTTGTCTAAAGCTTTGCAGTTGGAAATGGCAGGGTAGCCGTGTCTCTTGCCAAACATCGGGGAACCGAATCCTACTTTGCAGCAAAAAAGATAATCATTTTGAGTCTTGTATCTAGGTAGTTCATGTGAATCTTTTGGTCAAAATAAACAGTCTGTTTTCTGTGCTTTTTTTCTGGACCTGAAATTCCAAACAAGATATAAGTCTGCATTTTTCCTGTCTGTAAGTCATAATATAATTAGTCATTGCTTATGTCTTCTTGCACTGTAATTTTTTAATACAAATTGATAAGGCAAATGTTTTTAAAATGTTGGCTCCAGTTCAGCAATTCACTTAACTACTTTTTTTAAATACTGTTTCAAATCAATGGGACCTGAAGTGCATCTTCTGGCGCTTGGCTTAGACTATGCTAGGATATGTTTAGAAAACTTCAGGAAAAGTTGCATTTCTTGTGCCATCCTTGGTCTTTGTATAAATTCTTTTCTTACATTTGGAATGCAGGTCATCTCTTATGTGATCTCTTGGGAGGCAGCAAGGAGCCTTACTTGATGAAATTGATAGTAGTTATGATTTTTATCTGACCTTTGCAAACCTGTCTTAATACCATTAACAGTAGCAGTTATTCCAGTAATGCATACAGAAGGATATGCAGTGCATGGTGGGGAATGCCACACTGAATGGGAAAAGCCTGAGGTGTGAGAACAGTGGGCTTTGTGGTGGTGGATGTTGGCATGGAGCTTTCTGACTGCCCTGAGGCTCCAAGGAGTGAAGAAAGCATCTTGCACAGCCCTTCACTGGACCATATGGGTGGAAGAAGTACTACAGAACCAGGAGAATTTGAGAGAGAAGATATTAAAGAAGCAGGGGGAGGGGGGAAGTGTCAGTCCTCAACTTGCCTATTCCTGGCTTGTTAACAGTCCTAGGGTGTTGTACTTGCTTTGAAGACTGTATGTCTAACTGTACCTTTCCCTTCTGATTTCCCCTGGGAAATCTGGTAGAAGTGATTTCAGAAGTGGAAAAAGGAGAAGCTTCACTGTAACTGCTCTAACATGGCCTGCTGTTAAGACATACAAACCATGTCATACACACAGATGTGCACAAACAGAACAGGGTCCCCCAGAATGTATTGATAACTCTGTTCTTTACAATATTCATCAATGTTTCCACTTCCGTAAATTAACTTGCCCTCTGTCATCTGTTATCTGGAGCATGTTCATGGTGTCTCTGAAGCAGGCCAACAGGAAGGGTCACTGCCTGGTTAACTGTTTTACAGACTTCCTCTCTACAGAGGAGCAGTGAGAGGACTTGTGAATGCTGGTCCTCTTTGTGTAATTCAACATTTCATGGTGGTCAAATGCTGAAGCGTTAAAGTTGTGTGTTTTACCAATATATTTGAGTGCATAACTTGATGTTTAACTGGTGACCTAAAGGCTCAGTGCCAGTCTCACAGTTGCACTGATAATTTCTTGGCAAGAGTAAAAATGTAGTTGACATGGGTTTTTTTTTTGTTTGTTTCTTTACACTTAGATGTCTGCAACTGAAACAAATACAATTTTGTTTCTTTGTTGGTTTACTTTTTGTCTTTTGCTGGCACTCGGTTAAAAGCCAGTTTCACTGCTTACCATCTGCAGAAGTTACTGCTGCTAATTATGAGCAGTATTAGTGCAGTGTTTTGGCTGCAGTTAGAAAAGGCACTGGTTGTGCTGACACTATGTGCCCATAGCTATGGGCAGACACAGTATTATCCCCCAGTAGCACCCCACTGAGCCTTGCATCTAAATGGGCATATGTGACCCTACAGCTCTGCCTTCCCCTCAAGTATCTGTCCTGCTTTCCCTCTCTGTTTTCCACCACAGAGATGCATTTGTGCCTCACACTTCTAGCAAAGCCAGCTGCAGGACTCCAACCAAGGGGTTTCTTACCCCCGTTCTTACCACAGCCTCTCATGCCTATGCAGTCACCATTTCTCATCTCCATCCCAGGGAAGAGACAGGGATGAGGGCTGCTTCCTCTGGCTGCTCAACCAGCTGGCATCCTGGGAGAGCAGCCTCTGTCCAACCTCCAGCTTGGCTCAGCCTTGGCTTCCCCTGTGGTGGCTCTGAATACATGCTGCTCTTGTCACATTGGCTGCCAGAGGAAAGATTATGAAGAAGAAGAGGGAAAAGGAGAGAAATGAGCCAGAAAGACTACTCCAGGCTTTTTGAATCCTCAGGAAACATCGAACTCACACCAGAGGGACTACCTCCCTTGCTCAACAGTTGCAATGCTTCCTGCAAAAACTACCTTAAGAAGAAAAGAACATTTTTGCTTTAAGCTTCAGTCCTGAAATGGGTCTTGAGAAATCTCCCAAGGGCTGCTGCTTCAGTGAGCTGTGGTGGTGGGAATGACTGGGCAAGGTTCCAAGAGGGGACTGCAGCAAAGCGAGCAGCAGGCGCAAGCAGGCTGGAACCTGTCAGGCATGGCTTTGTCCCTGTGCAGGGAGCCTGTCAGGCATGGCTGTGTGCCTGTGCAGGACCACTGCCCCAGCAGGAGGATCAAAACCTGTGTTAGTGGCCACAATGCAGCCAGCCTTGAGGGTTGGTCTCTTCTGTCAGGTGGTGGCAGCATAAATCCATGGGACACACTTGACCAGTGTAAAAAGGAAAGTGGGAATTCAGCAGCCCATGTTCAAATCCAGAATCTGATGTTGTCCCATGGCTGAGTTAAGGAGCAGACTTTCTTGTTTAAGAGCTGAGAGCTTTTGTGACTATCTTTAAGACGTGCAAATGTAAGGCTGTCACTGAGTTTGTTGTGTGTGCAAGTCTGTGTCTAGGCATGCTTGTTCAGAGTTGCTGAGTGTGTGCCTACACGTACCTTACTGCTGGTGCAAGTACCAGTTGTGTAGATGGTGGAGAGGCGAGGCACTAAAACACTTAAAAAGATTCGTTTTTTTTAACCCAATACATTTTATTGCCTAACCTTAGAACAGATGTACAGTTATATTATTACAAAATTGCCTTGAATCTGAACATCTTGTTTCCCTTCCTGCACAAAGGTGGTGTGTCACTGCAAACACATCCATACCCTTTAACTGAGGGATTGTACTGTTGTTATGTGCACGTGTAGACAGAGCAGTACAACTTTATGTGCAGGCAAAGCCTTAGAGGTAAAGACTACACATTTTTGAAGCATAGTAGAAATTATTTCTGATGGTAATTTGTTATAGGTAATTTTAGTAAGTTTTGCCTATAAATACTCGTTCGCACAAAATCCTGTGCAGGAATGCTGTTAGCTAGGCAAGGTCCTCTGTAAAGGTGTGGGTGAGCAAAAGATGTGTGGAGGGTGAGATGGCTTCCTTCCAAAATTAACATAGGAGATAACTGGTCTAATCAATTAGCATTAATTTGGTGCTACTGCTGTGATAACAAGCACTTGAGATCTGTTGATGTCTCTGTTTATGCAGTGCAGTAATGTCTTAGCAGCCTCAGAAGCCCAGACAGCTCTGACTGGGAGGTCTCTTGAGGCATATTTGGTGTACCTGCCAAATGTGATGGCACTTGTCTGAACCCTGCATTCCTCTCTGGCAGTGGAGAGTGTTTTTCACTGAGCCAGAGGGGAGAAAGAAAAACATCTCTCTGGTGTGGTTCTATCTCTGCCGTGGTGGGATCAAGCAAGATCACAAGAGGTGTCCTGGGTAGTGGCCTACAGGAAGGACTGTGCTGTGCAGCTGGACCTCCTGTCCCCTTGGCACACCTGCTTCAAGGTGGTGGCTCATCACTTCTGCCTGCCAGGATGCCCAGGGCTGCCCCTGGTGAGCTCACAGGAAGTGTTTGAGGTGCTGTAAGACCCTATGTGAGCTGAAAAAAGTCTTAAGGGCAGCCCTGCGCCCACAGGCTAAACATAAATGGATAATAGTAAGAAAAGGATGCTGACCAGCTCGGGCAACTCCAACACCAGCAAAACACAGTTTGCCTATGTTGTGACTGTCTTTCCTGACCTTTATTAGTGCAACCACAAGAGCATCAAAATATATGCAGAGTTCTTGAAATGTTACAAAAAAAGGTGGTGTAATCCTCTGGGTGATTAGTAACAGAACTGAAAAGGTCTGAAGTGCTGATGAAGAATGAAAGGCTGGAATATTTCAGGAACTACGAGATTATTTTTCTACTCCACAGATGAGAATGTTCCTCAGAGGATGTCTGTGCTGGTTACCATGCTTTTATTCCCTGCTGAGAAACTGAACATACAGGGACGGTCCTTACAGATTTCCTTAATGAGCTTGCATTTACGAATTTGCCTTTCTGCGGGGGTGGTGCTTGTCACGGTGTCCCCCAGGGCTCGTTACAGGGGATGCTTTCTCCATCTGCATCAATTGCTTGGGATGCTTTCTCATTAGTGCAGCTTGGCCAGGTTTGGTTCTTTGGGGAGAGGAGAGGACTGAAAGAGTTTTCCGGATGATGAAAGAGGACTTCAGCAAAAGGCAGAAATAATCCTAAAATTTAATTAGACAGTATGCTTTTGGTTTTGGGGTTTTTTAAAGTGTGGGAAGTAAGCGTGTGTGCAGCAGGAGGGGGAGAGAGCCGAGAAGTGCCTTTAGCGCCTGTGCTCTCGCTGCGTGTGTGGGTTTCCCCTCTTCCCTCCGCAGCCTCTCTCTGAAGTGCACTCTGGAGTAAAGTTTGCATTTGATCGCGATCGCCTCACGCTCCGCACGTAGCACTGTCGTTAAGCCATCATCTCGCTGGCCCCAAGCCAGGGCTCCGAGGCGCAGGGGCGGGCGGTCTCTCTAAACTGAGCAGCTTTTATTGATACATCGATGCACTGCGCATGTTTACAGCTGCTAATTGGAGACTTAATCTGACTATCCTTGACTGAACTAATTCGCTGGCAATAGCCTTTTAAATTTCAGGTCCTGCCGTGATGGTATGCCTGCTCTTCACAGCACGCTAATCGCGGCTGGAGCAGTTTTGTCGCTGCGTGCGTGCAAGGCACAGCGACCCAGTAATATCACAGACCGAAACATAGTTTTAGGTCAGAGGAGGATGTAAAATAAAAATCTTACCTGATTTTGCATTTGCAGAAGATGAGAAGCACTTGGAGTACTGAAGAAAAGCGTTAATTGACATGCACGCAGACATACGTAGATTAATTAAGCATACAAGAAAGGAAGTGTATTCTTTCAATTATTACAACAGGCAGAGATGCCCACTGCAAGGACAGTTGTGATCCTATGGCAATTTCAGCTTTGTTCCCTGAACTTTCAGTGTTCTGTTTTCTCCTTGCTGTGCCCAGAGGCTGAATACAGAGAATTTGGGTGGTGGTCTGAAAGCAGTGTTAATTTACTTGGCTTTTTGAAAAGTGTGAGCAATGTATACGGTATACAGTGGTAGATGAATGCCTGGGACTCTTTTGCCCAGGAATGCACAAGTCAGATACTCTCCTTGGAAGCCTAGAGAACCTCTCCCATTGTCAGGTCCTTTCACAGTTTCCTGAATTGCCCCTTGACTTTCAGATCCCATAGGATCTCGGGAAGTATGCAGCAATAGGGACAGCTCAACAGAACTCACTACTGTCTCCGAAGGCTGTCCACAAATACTCCCTACTCTTTTCACAGTTGCAGATGGCCACTGCCTACACATGACACAGCTGTTCCATGCCTTCCCATTTCACAGTGACACTGTTCTGGCAACCAGCTTGAACTTGAGGGCCATCCAGATTTATTTCTAAGTGTGTGTTCTGTTAGGAAAAATAAAAGAGCGGTCACAGGCTGAAGCAGTCCTTCACATAAATAGGCTGTGAAAAACTAAATTTTGTTGCCAATCATTAGGAAAGCTTCCTAAACTCCAGATTAATTTAACAGGGTGCTCATTTTTAAAGCAGTGTCAATCTGTGATCTGGCTTCCTTACAGACACATTCCATAAGATTTGAAAGCTTATTAGGAGCTCCTTGAGTTTACCACTAGGTAACATGCCAGTCATCAACAGTTGTGTGGCACGGAGATAATCTGTGAACAGAGTTTTCATGGATAGTTCTTTGTTTCTACCCTTAGTTCTTAGAAGAAATTTAACAAGCAGGAAAAGTTTTCTGTCATAGGGTAATTACAATATTATCAGGTAATAATAGGCTTTTGATTGGTAAGCAAAACTAAACCAGTGTCATGGCATCTCTTTCCTGTAGCTGAGAGAATAGTCTTTCCCACAATTCCCACCCTCAGGCTGTTCCTCAAAAAATGATTTGTATCTGCAAACAACAGTCAAGCTACAATGGTGCGTGCAAAAGACTAAAAATTAAAAGGGAGAGATGAGGTTTCAGCTCTTGGAAGATCTGAATCTGATAATCAAGGTTGCATGCAGCAAGGAGAAGCAAGTACCAGACCACCTGGCTAAAATGCTATCCATAGAAACAGGATTATTTTATACAGTTACAAGTATCTTTTTGATTGAAGACTGATAACCAAGTTATGGCAAGGAAATGAGGGACTGGTTTCTCATGCAATACTGCCACTGAAGCCCATTTCATGTGTTGCATGACTGAAGTGAGCAGAGTTTCACTTGCTCTTGGAACTGGTGATTCCCTTTCCAACAGGCACAAAGCAAATGTTTCTGATTTGTTGGTTTTTTAACATCATTTTCTTCCCTCTGTTCCTTCACATCTCTACAGAGTATTAAGTTGACTAATTTTCCTAGTTCATGCTTCTGTATAGCAGTTGAGTATATTTTAACTTTCATAAATTCAAACAAATATTTAATAATGTTCATGACTTTTTTATACTTGACCATTATAAACTATGTGGCAGAAGACACTTGGGTGCAACAAGAAATTAGTTAAGAAACACCCCATTGTGCTTGTGTGTCAGACAAGCCTCAACTGAGAATCTCTTGTCTTTGATCATGAAATGTCAGACTACTCATGTTCTTTTAACGTAGAGCATGCTGGGTGCCTTTCCATTTCTGGATGTACAGACTGTGCACATCTACGAACTAGAATCAGGTTGAGCACAGTATGCATTCAGAACCAAGACAATCAAATGAACTGTGGTAGTCCTCATTTCCTAGAGGACTGGTCAAGTGATTTTTGTTTGCCTGCAAGTTCAGGACTGAGAATCACATATTGGGCTGAAATTTGGGAAGTGTGCAGACAAATAAAAATGTTTGTGAAAGCTGCAATGGCTAAGGCACTGGTAATTGTTATTAATACCTTGGTTTTCTAGACAACTATCATAGTGATATTATAGATCAACATTGCTTTGTGCCTATATAGCACCTTTCATCTAACAGACTTTACAAGTAATTTCTGAATTTAATGTACAAGCTGTACGCAGAAATTATCTACACTAGGGATCAAAAGTAGCTCCTGTTCAGCAATATACACTATAAATCTGGTACAGAAAATGGAAAAGCATCTCGTGGAGTCTTTAGCTTAATCTACAAGGATGGTTGGTGTTGGCAGGGTAGAGTTACATAGGCCAAGATTTTCTCTGCTGGTTGCAAAGTTCATACTAATTCTGAGAGGAAAATACAATATTAGTATGGGATTGCAATACCACCTATACAGTCTGCACTAGAGTGCACTGGGGCCCTGGCTTAGTGCTAGTGGGCATGGAGAAATTCTCTTCTGACCTGGTGTCACCACTACTTCCTATTAAGCAGTGTTTGTTTCCACTTACAAGCAACTTCTGAGATATTTTCTGAAATGTTTTGTTCCAAGTATCAGGCTGCTCTAGCACTGCTTATTTTGTGAAATGTGGTAGAATCATGTCTCACAACATGATCCTGGCCATCAGTTAAGAGAATTTGATTTGCTCCTGGCTAGAAGCACTGGGAAGCAGGGAAAAGTCCTCTCAATTGAACAGTTGTTTTTTATTTGCTTTCAAACTTTGCTAGTGTCTTGCAATTTGACTTGCAGATTTCTCTGGCTGACTTGAGTGTAATACTTATTGATTGAACGATAGATAACTTATTTTTTGAAGGGTCTGTGCAATTTGGAATTTATTGATGATTCCTGGATCCTTACTAAAGCTGGTAATTGCTGCTTGTTTAACTTGTGGTTGATTTGCGCCCTCTTGGGAAAGCTAACATCCCTGAAAATGACAGTGCAGAAACTTTAGTCTTGATGATTTGCTTTTCATTTTCCAGGTTTTGTAGAGTTTAATTTATGAGTGTTGACTACACTACCAGAGCATTGGTCTTCATGTGGTGGTGTGTATGTGTGACTCCAAAGGCATGCATCTGGATATCAGAGTTTTTAACTCTTCAGCTGTGTGTAAGACAAACTCTTCTATTTTCACTTAGGAAAGGGAAGTGTTGCAGAAACTTTGAGTGCTTATACCGGGAAATTAAGCCAACTAACAGCCATTGTAATGGATTGTATTGAAATAGAAAAAAGAAATACATTCCTGCTCATTAGTACCTGCTATAGTTATTTTATTTAGTTTAGGCTTGGCGTTGATTAATTAATGGAAGAGTTGCTTCCAAAAATGGAGCATGCTCTTCTGGACACAATAGCCAAAAGTATTGGAAACGTTTTTTACTAACACTCCACGTATGCACCTGGTAAATGGTTTGATTATTGTGATCAAGCTTCTGGCTTTTGTGGCTAGACTGTGCACTAAACTGATAAATACTGGTGTTCACAAATTTTCTAAATTAAGTCTGGGTCATGCATCTCATCTCCTATTTCTTATTTGCTTTAAATGAATCCAAAAGTACTGCTAACAGCTGGAATCCCTGCTGAGGCCAGCTTGGTCTGCTCTGGAGCTGCTCCAGTCAGTGGTCTGATAAAGCTTGATATCGTTTCAACAGTCTCTAGAAGGACCAGAATGATTTCCCTTTATTGTTTAAGGTTTCATTCAAATATTTGCTGTGCCAGGAAAAAGGATATTTCACTTCTGCTTTTCTCCTTTTGCTGCTGGTACTAGAAAACATTTTTTCTCTTTGCTTTTCTGGAAGTTAAGCTAGAGTATGGCCACTGCTTTAGGATTCTGTGGGAATAGTTCCACTTAATCTCCAGGGACTGAGTATTGCAGTTGCAAAAGGTGCACACTGTAAATAAATAAATAATGCATCAATGTCAGAGACAAAGCACATGTTCTGCTATGAGAACATATTACGTGGGGGAGGCCAGGGAAAACTCTGGCCTTTTGCCCAGGCTTCCATAGTAAATAAAGCACTTAAGTCCCTGTAAGGATCTGGCCTACAGTCTGTTGTTCAGCAGCTTTTTGATTGTGGCATTAAAAAAATAGTGACATTGGATTGATTTTTAGGCAGTTTAATAATCTTGGAGTAATGTGTACTCTCCAAAGAGAGACCTAAGGCCTCCATCATTTTGTGTTGTACATTGACTTAAAAATGAGGTATTATCAGTCAACAGAGTTGTATTCCCACTGTGCATCATCCTTCTGGCATGGTTAGCAGAGCTGTGCCGGGCTGGGCCTCACTGATGGTGTAGGTGCACCTGCCCTTGGAGCAGCTCTGCCGGCGGCAGAGGCGAGCACCCAGCTCCCCAGCACAGCCCTCTTCCCTGGCCGCCTGGCGGAATTGCTGCCCCCTCGCCTTTGCACTCTGAGCTCCCAGGAATTGTTGGGTTTGCAGGGCAAGGTTTTGGTAGCTGGAGGGCTACCAGAGTGGCTTTTGTGAGAAGCTGCCAGAAGCTTCCTCCATGTCCAACAGAGCCAATGCCAGATGGCTCCAAGACGAATGCACCATGACCAAGTAGAGACCTCGGGAGTGAAGTTGAGCCCAGGAAGAAGGGAGGGGTAGGGGGGAGGATTTGATTTTATTTCTTATTAAGCTACTCTGATTTGATTGGCAATAAATTAAACTAGTTTCCCCAGTTGAGTCTGTCCTGCCAGTGACAATAACTGGTGAGTGATCTCTCCCAGTCCTAATCTACCCATGAGCTTTTTGTTAAATTTTCTCTCCCCTGCTGAGTTGAGGAAGGGAGTGATGGAGCGGCTTTGGTGGGCACCAGGGTCATGTTTCCTAGTGTATGAGGATCCTGTTTTGGAGAAGATTACTATTTTAATTGTTAGGCCTAATTGAACTCACTGTGCATGGGATGGGTGAAGGGTGCATGAGCTGCTGTGCTAGCAACTGGGATGGGGGGATGCACAAGGTGGGTTGGTGAGGTCATAGCTCCCTCAGACAATTTTTATATTGCAGATACAGCCGACTAGTCGGTTGCACCAGATTTATGCCTCTAAGAAGCTTGTTTCAAGCACTAGGCTGTAGGCTAGTCCTTACTGCTGTTATCAGGCTGATAGTGAAAGGTAGTGCAGCTATGGAGCCATTTGTAACAGCAGAATGGCTATAGAGCAGACAGGATCTACAGCAAGGCATCTACCTAACTGCCAGGTGTGATGGAAGAGGGCTTATTACTCGGAATTAAAGGTGCTTGCTTTTGTTTAGCATAATCTCCTGCCCCTGCAGGCTACCAGTCTGCAGGCATCTGAGGCCTGAGGTGTGGAGAGCGGGCCCTGGTGACTTGTGCCTGCAGGTACTGTTCTGCTGCTTGTGCAGAGGAGGAAAGTTAATTAATACATGGCTGACTCCTGTGGATAGATTTTGTTCTTGGTAGCAGAGGGTTCAAGGGATCCACTGTGCTGGCTGACAGTAGCTTCTGTGCTAGTGTCTGTTGGCACAATAAAATTACCTTGGTGATTAAAGCAGCATTCTCTGGTTATGTGTCCCAAGAGAACAGCATGGCTTTGGCATGTGCTTGAAAGCAGAAAACAAGACTTCTGGGGTTCCTAGATAAAAATTTCAGTTGCTCTTAGTAAAGCCTATACTGTTATTCTCCAACTATCAACTATACATTGGGGCAGGTCATGCAAATGGTGCATAATCATATCCTCATTCTGTGGAACAGTCATGTACGATACTCTAATATTCGAATTTAGGTTGTTATATCCGAAGTTAGGTCTGAATGTATGGAAATCTACATTGGTAAAAAACTGGTTGGATGGTTGGACTTGGAGGGTCATGGTCAATCACACATTATATCTGGAGGCTGGTACCAAATGGGGTATCACAGGGATCTATCATGGTACCTGTGCTGTTTACCACCTTTATTTATCAGTAACCTGAAGCAGATGGTCTCTTCAACTGTGCAGAAGACACCAAAATGTCAGGGGACCAGTTGATGCCCTTGAGGGCAAGGCTGCCACCAAAAGGGACCCAGATGGTCCGGGGGAACAGACCAACAGGAACCTTGTGAAATGAAACATGAGCAAATGCAAGTCCTGCCCCTGGGAAGCAAGGCACAGTACAGGCTGGGGCCTGCCAGCAGCTCTGCTTCCCAGGGGAACTGGGGAACCCTCAGGTGGTCTTGGTGTATAGAGAGCTGAACGTGAACCTGCAGTGTGCTTCCTGCACGACATGCTCATGGGAGCACAGCGCATAGATTGAGGGGAGTGATTATCACCCTCTCCTCATCTCTGCTGGAAGCACATCTGGACACTACCTGCAGTTTTACAACGGAATTTAGTCCGTCATCTGCCATGACTCTTGCTACTAATACTGACAAGCAATGAGAGGAGATGTCAGAGGAGTGGGAACAAGACTTCTATTTTAACAGCTTTAGTGGTGATTAGTATCACTACCAAGTAGCCCCAGCAGTGAAGAAGTGACCCTGAGACAAAGATCTAGTGCCCTACCTGCAGCCTCACCTGCTCTTCCCTGCACTCTGCTTGGGCTGCTAATGATGTCAACTAAGTTTAATATGTTTTTGCTATAAAAAACCTTTTAAGACCTGTTGACTGTCATGTGGTTTGGAGTAATTTATGTTACACTTATCTCATCATTCAAGGTGAAATTTAAACCATGAATTAAGCGATTGTATCAGCAAGTCTGAAGATGATCAAAGAGAGAAGTATGCTCTGAAAGGTGTTTGGTTAGTTCTGTGGCTCAGTCCATGAACGCAAACATGCACTGCCCTGTGCAAACACAGCACAAAGAAGTTGCAGCTTTTTGCAGACTTTGCTCTATGGACTTTTACCCACACCTCCTGGGGACCTTCACTTTGTGAAGGACAATAGGGGTGTATATGACAACGACTGGAAGATATGAATAGAGAAGGATGGTGGTAGTAAAGCATGACATACTGGGATTGCTTTCTACTTTCATTATGACTGGAAAAACAGTTTTGCAATGACTGCTTATCTTTAGAAACCCAAGCAAACTTCAGCTGAAACTGCCTCAAAGTCACGTAGCTTACAAATGACAATAAGCTTGTACCATACATACTAGTGCTTTAGTTTAATTAATTTTTGTCGTCTATTTTAATGTATATATCGTGAATTATGAAGGGTATTTATTTTCCAGTTTGTAATTTCATATTTGCTGACCTGTCCTGTGAAAGAAGTTTTGTGCAAAGATACCTTCTGGTGGTATCTGCTGTAGGTTTTGGATTGACCATCTGAAAAATACTGAGCCAAACTGATGGTGGGAGGATGCTTAGCAAATTAAAACTGAAGGTAGTCATCTTGTAGAATTAATTATCTTGCCATCTTTGTCTTTCAGGCTATGGTTGCTTGCTATCCTGGAAATGGAACTGGGTATGTTCGTCATGTGGACAATCCAAATGGTGATGGGCGCTGCATCACCTGTATTTATTATCTGAATAAGAATTGGGACTCCAAGGTGAGTAAGCAATGGGGTTGCGGTAGAACATGAAGGAAAAACTACTTCAGAAACAGAGCTTTGAAGCTGTCTGTTGTTTCTGTGTATTCTGATGAACTTCTGAACAGCTGGTCCATTTTTCATCTCCTTTTTTTTTTCCTGGGTGTTTTTTGAAATCCTTTGGAAGTAAGAATTTGAGCTGTTTCCTTATAATTCTCTCTCCCATTCTACATACATACTGTTTTGTTGCTATAGAATAAAGCTTCTAAGCACTGGGCTGCGTGCTCTTAACACTTTGTTTAGAGGAAACGGCAAAAAAAGAAAAACAATCCACTACAGAATAAGTGGATTCTGGGAGCAGAGCGAAATGGCAGCCCAAATTTGTTACTTTATCATTCTTGATACTTCAAACTAACCTGCAGACAATCTTCAGGCAGTTCCCTTTGTGGTTTTCTTATTTATGAAGCAATGGGTCTTCATAAGAGGAAAAAACACATGCTTTGGTTTGTGCTCTCCGTCTCTGATTCCACCAGTGAATATTCTGGCAGGATATTCTTGTTTCTGCCTATATTACTGTAAGGTAGTTAAGTCAGCCTTGAATGTACCATACCCTCAAGTTAGAAACAAAATAAGGATTTGTAAAATTGCAGGATCTCTCTTTACAATCCTGTTGTCGTAATGCTCCATGAACCATTCACATGGGTTATCTATTGAAAATTGTCCAATGTTTTTTGCTTCTCTGACCTCTTTCTAGGCCAGTATACTCTTTAAGCACATGTGAATACTATGAACCCCCATGAGTGAGTTCAGATATAGAGGCAATGCCATGGAAAAATGCACTGTTGCAGAAAAACATATCCTTATACAGAGAGTTATGACAGTGAAACATCTCAATGTAATAAAATGAAGGAGGAGGTGTGGGAAGAAATGCAAATATCCAATTTATTTTGTGCACAGCACCCTTATTCAAATAGTGAGGAAGCACCCAAGTGAGCACTAAGCAAACCTAACTGAAATCCAGGACGGTCATGGAGTTTATTATGTAGATGTGATGGTAATTTTATGCAAGTGTATGCTGGAGGAGATGCAATGTAACAGTATAACTGTACTCGGTTTTGAAAGCAACCATGTGGCCTTAAACCTGACTTAATAGTTTCTCATTGAGGTCTGCAAGCTGCATGGAGGTACCACGTCAGGTCAGTGCTGGACTGATAGCATCTTCCCTTCACTCTGTGGTGCAGCATAAAAGTCTCCAAAGGGCCCTCTAACAGCAGCAAGGAGGAGGCAAGGTTCATCATCTTCTTTTGAAGTTTCTACAGTGTGTGCAGATCACCTGACCTTTCTGCACATGGAAAGAGAAATTATATGGTGGAGAAACCAGGCTTTGTCATAAGTAGGGAAAATGGTGGCTGGGAGCTATAATGCATTTAAGAGAGATTTTACAAACCCAACAGTAGAACTGACTTCACTCTTTCTAGGGTGTAAAAATTAATTCCTATATGATCAGACACAGGTTCTGAAATACCATAAGCAGTATCTAGCAACTGCTAGGAAGAGAGTGATCTCAGACTGGTCAGGTGGAGCAGCTCTGTGGTATTCGCTGGTTCTAGAGATGTGACTGGGAGCTCAGAAGTTTCCCAGTGTCTGCTGCAGGGCTGGTTTTATCTTTATCTTGGTTCATTTACTTTAGACAGAAGCATATGCTGAAACATTACAAATTGTTTGGGAAAATCAAAGTGGCCAAGAGATTCAGTAAGGTTTTCCAGTGTTGTTACATAGCTGGCATGTTTATCATTAGATGTTTATTCTCCGTTTGTTAGGTGTTGAGGAGGGAGAAATAAGTCATTGTTCACATGAATGTGTGGGTGTTTATATATGCAAAAAGCAATCTTTCCTTTTCTTCCAGCTGCATGGTGGAATTCTTCGAATATTCCCAGAAGGGAAGTCCTATGTAGCAGATGTTGAGCCGATTTTTGACCGATTACTTTTTTTTTGGTCAGATCGAAGGAACCCACATGAAGTTCAGCCTTCTTACGCAACAAGGTAAGTAGCATATTTGGTATTGGTATTTGCCTAAGAAAAGCATCTCTTCTACCAAAATTATGGCCATCATGTTTAAATACATGTACATTAAAAAATAGACATATTTTGAGTGAATTTTCTGGGTTTGAGTCACTGCAAATTATCTCATTAAATAAGTAAGAGCAAGGTTGCATGGTAAGTTTCCTTGTGCGATGGAAAAAAAGGCCTTTAACCATTGACAGGAGAAATATTCCAACCCAGGCATAGCTATTTAGCTGTGAGGTGTTGGGTTGTTCTTTTGCCCTTGTAACACTATAGGGATTGTTGGGACTACCATCTGTCAGCAGGCTGTGAAAAGCTGATGTGACGCAGGGCAACCCCCAAGCCGCCTACAGGCGTCCCAGAACAGAAAAACATGCAAAGGTCTGTTAGCTACTTTTGCCCTCTGTTACCAGGGGCTGTGCTCTCTTTTGTGCCTCCGAGCAGAAATTCTCACCTATATTTCTATCTGACTTGTTAAATACACACTAAAATGCTGTCTGTCTATAAACATGTGTCATTTTCATCCTAAGTTTTTAGTCTACTAATCCAGTTTTGTTTTTCACTTTCTCAATGAGCATAAAACTCCAGTGCTATATTTTAATATCAAAAGTGCAAATAAATACAAGGTTTCTTTCTTTTATAGATATGCCATGACTGTGTGGTATTTTGATGCCGAAGAGAGAGCAGAAGCCAAAAAAAAGTTCAGGAACTTAACTGGTATGATTTGTTAATAAATGTTCACCAGAAAGAATTTAATGCATTTTGATATTTCCAAAGTCAGAGACAGACTGGGAATGATTCTGTAACTAGAAGGATATGTAATGCATTTTTAGAAAGGTTTTTCACCTCTAATCACTAGTCAGTTATTTTATGCAAAGTGGAGAAGTTGTGGACAGAAGAAGATTCAGGCCTGACCCTAGAATCCCTGGTGAACATAATGGGGAAAATGGGAGAGACAATTTCTGATTTGAGTCCCAAATGACTTGAGATTTTTTCCAGCCCCAGGTGGCTGCTCCAGCCACAGGGAGTCAGCTCTTCTTTTGTTATTTGGGAGGTATATTTTGCTTCCTCCGAACCTTGCTTAGCACAAAGTCGTGAGACTTTCACAAACAGTTTAATAATTGTGTTCTCTAAACATTCTGGATGAGTAGGGTCTACCTTCTATATTAATAAAGGGCTGAAGTCCACAAAGAGGTGACTCCAGCTTTCTAATAGCAGCCATACTGCCTGTTACTATAGTANAGTCCACAAAGAGGTGACTCCAGCCTGTTACTATAGTTATGACATATGAGTCACAGACTGAGTTGTCCAGATGTGCTCCAACACCCTACCTGGGACCATGATCAAAGGTTTACTGTTTGGAGCAGTTTAAGATCTGGTCTGCAGGGGCTGCTTCAGGCGATTCCTCAAATACA
Organism: Atrichornis clamosus; assembly: GCA_013400975.1. Lineage (NCBI taxonomy): Eukaryota > Metazoa > Chordata > Aves > Passeriformes > Menuridae > Atrichornis > Atrichornis clamosus. Next base: position 51,641 of record WBMZ01004506.1, on the reverse strand, counting down.
GTGTGGAGAGCACTTGTCTTTTTTAAAACATGTGCAGTTGGGCAAAGTTGTAATTAGTCAAATGATTTTCGGAACAGACTGTTGTCATCCCTGTAGCTTGTATGCAAAGCAAATACTGGCGTCACCCTTAAAGGGGATGGTGAACAAGGGGCTGGGGGGGTGGTGGGGAAAGTATCACTGATCTGGGATCTCAAAATTTATTGGCCTACTTAAGTATTGCATGAGTCATCTTCAACATGACAAATGTACAAAATCTTTGTGTGACTGTCCTCACTAATATGCTGTGGTATCATACAGCAGTTCAGTCCACATAGTGGTTTCATGCCATGATTCTGAAATAGAAAGTGTTGTCCATTGAAAACAAACCAACTTTTTTCTGTTTCTGAGTTTTCAGATGAATACAGTCAGAACCCTCTGGTTTAACCACTTCTTGCTTTTTCTTCTTTTTGATGTAGATGCAAGGAAGAGAGAAGCACCTCTTAAGGAAGACTAATCAACTGTTCATGAACTCTTTGTGAGGAAATAAGATCCCAAAGATGACTTCCATTTCCAGCAAACTAGGCCAAATCATTGTTATGCACAAGAATGCACTGGTTGTATCTAGCGTGTGCATCTTACGCTGATGGTACTTAAGGCAGTCTCCTGTCATGCTGCATCTGGCAGAAGGAACACTTGTTTTCCCTTTGCCTTTTGCTGGAACATGTAACTAGGGTTTAAAAAAAAAAGAGTATCACTAAGTCTAGTGGTAGTGGCTCAGCCAACTGGCTTTTGATCACTCTTGTAACTAAGATAATGGTCATTGGAACTAGTGGTAAAAACCTGAGTCTTATTTGCACTTTATGGGGAAAAAAATATCTAGCTCAATGGGAAGAAGCTTTGCAAGTTTAAAATTAGTGGCAGACTGCTAATGGACACAGAGAGGTATTGGACATGGGAAATTAAATTGGATATTTGTAGAGTGTCGTTTTACAGTCTGTCCCAAATGGACCTGTTGATGCACTGTTCATTTTGCTGCACGGAACATTGGTTCAACTCTTCGATATCATGACTTTCCAGATTTTTGTCTACACAGTCATCGCATTTTTAAAATTTTGTTTGCTTTTCAAGAGGCAGGTTCTAACTGTGCAGTTGTACTGCCCTTTCTGTCCCAGGACTGAGGGGAAAGTAGTTATGTATCTGTTCACAATTTTATAAAACCGTTCTTTTTCTATTTTGAGCAGGATGGGTTGTATGTTTTCTATTTTCACAGTTTGGTAAAGCTGTTTTCTCCCAAAAGTCTGGTAAACTTGGAAGGCTTATGGCACACAATACATTGGCATTAAAGGCCAATGATATGTAGAGTTAAGTGTTTGCTTTGCAACTTCTCCATCTGCTGTGTCCTATATGACACAGATATGAATCAGAAAGAAAAAGGTATGTCTGGCAGTCTGACAAATATATGATAAATAATGGGTAACTTAGACTTGGTTTTTATGCTGCTTATTCTTAGTGAACACACTTCTTTAATTTTGTGTGCATGTGTAATTTGAATGAAACAGCAATTGCATTTCAATTGATCTGTTATGCCAGGTAACTGGTACTGCTGTGCCCAAGCTGTGAGATCAGAGTTATTCAATGGCAAAGCACACATTTTTTTCTCCATTATTTTTTAAAACTTGTTAGACTCAATGTGTAACTGGTGAGCTATCTCCAATCTGTCTAAGCTTCTACAACCAGCACTTACTATGCAGTTTAGAATAGCTCTTAATGAAGCTGGGAGCTGGCAGTGGATATATTTATCACTCACACTAATTGTTCTCAAATTAATACACTCACTTGCATTCATTTTTATCTCATGTTGTCAGTGTGTATGTCAGACCCTATTAAATGTTCCAGATGGATGCCCTCTTCAGTGTCCCATATTTTGCCGTGCCGCCTGCCCGCAGTGGTGAGGGTGGTCTGTCTGAACGGCCGCCCCTGCACCGCTTCCCCGTGCTGTGCTGGGCTGTCGTGCTGTGATGGGTCTGCACTTGAGCTGGGGGATGGAATGGAAAAGTAGTGTGCAAGGGCAACTATTTAACGTCAGTGACAGAAGGGTAACAGCTGCATAGGACAGAAAACAAATAACTTTCATGAGGAAAAATGATAATAGAAATGAAATATTTTTAAAAGCAGTTTTGTGTCTTAAAAAAAAAAAATGCTGGGCATCCTTGAGCCTGTTCATGAATGCTGAATGTAAATACAATATTGCTAAGAAATACTTTTTCTTTCTGGCTTCTCCCAGAGATCCAGCTATGGTCTTATAGGCCTGACCACTGTGCACCTTAAGAGAGGTATATGAGGGAACATGTGTGAGAAATAGTCTTACAACTCAAGACTAGAGAAAGAAAAAGAATCTGATAAATATCCTTTAATGGTAGGAAAACATTATTCCACTACAGTTGCTTCTAAGTAGCACACAAACTTGAAGGAAACTTAAAAATAACTAGAATTCTCAATCTGAAATGTTCATGTGGGTGGAGAAAAAGTTTGGGCTCTTCCTCAGGAGTGAGATGTAACCCTTTGAAACATGGGAGGTGTAGAAAAAGGGGGCCCACAGGATTATTTTAAAAAGGTGGTGGAACACAATCTGTTGCTATTATCTCTTGATAATAGCATGTAAATTTGAAACTCTTACATGATTTTAAAAGGAGGAAAACCAGATCAAACAATACAGAGCAGAACAAGTCATGCTTTGACTCTAGAAACAACTCTAAAATGAACTAGGAAGAGAGGTTAGTATACATCTTACTGGAGCCTGGAACAGTGGAAAAACAATGTGGTGGGAGGAGAAAGGCTTTGTGTAAAGGCTGAAAAAGGAAGGTACTTCATCTACCACTGTTGCTACCACCAGGTTTCTGCAGTGGTCAGCAACATGTGTGGTAGATGGAGCATGGAGAAGTATGGTTGCATTTATTGTAAAGAAAGTACATATTTTCATTTCTAGCCAATATCTTTCTCATCTATAGAGAAGACAGTAATTATTCTATGGCAGAGAGCATTGTCTTTATTAACACACATAATCAAGTGCAAAAAATGTTGAGGGCACAGGATCTTGAAACCAGTTCCTCAGTCCTCTGTTTCAGATTTCTACCCTATTTCCATTGGGGTGATCTCCTTGAAGATGCTGTAGTTTAGTTCTGGGTGGGGTATGTGGGGTCATGGTCATGTAGGAATACACAGGTGTGATGTTTTCTACACAGATTTCTCTTGCCTGTCTCTGGAATTGTTGCAAACTGCTCTGTAAGAATGGAATTGTCTAAAGACTGTGGGGTAAGCAGGCTGCTGCAGTGGGGAGGGCATTTCAAATAGGCTCTTTCCTTGCATTTTGTCTTCATAGCAAACTGTTTTAATCATGTATGGCTAAACAGGACTTTTGTCAGCCAGTTGTGAAAAGAGTGCTTTCTCTAAGGAATTTAACTTTTAAACTTCTGAAAGTTCTGAGTTTAGGTGTAGGGGCTTTTTTTGGGTTTGTTTTTTTTTTGGTTTTTTTTGGTTTTTTTTTGTTTTTTTTAACCTTTAGGTAATGTGCCTTCATCATTCATATCTCTGAAGATGTTTCATGCCGCATGTGCATGTCATGCAAGTTTTTGATGTCTCTTTAAGAAATATGGTTGCCTTTTCAAATGCAGTTGCATGGGAAAAATGTGCAGAGCCATTAAGCCACAATTTTCAACAGGTGGTTTTTGTTGTGCAGGGAGGAAAAAGGCCAGGGGACAGTCCTGAAAATCAAGAGACTATTTTTATTCTTGTGACCACTGGCCTTTTGAGTAAAATAGCTTCTAATAAATCTTTTTCTCTAGATTACTTCTGGTTCTATGAGGAACGACTTCTACAAAATAGTGTCTGAAAAGATCCACTCTTGTCTTCCCTTCTATTTTTAAACAATTTTAGTCCTTTCTGATTGCATTTTTTAAAATGTTGGGATATATTATATGTATTTCTTGTTGCAAAATAGCTGGCTCTAACACCACTTGCATCTAGAAGAAAATGTGTCTATTTGCAGGCAAATAACTAGTTCTACTTTGACTGTGATGTACTCCCAGCAGATATCTGAGAGTGAGTTATGACTACATCTTCTCTTGTCAGGTTGTATGCTGGTCAACAATGCTGGCACTTTGCATTGGATTCATATAGAAACCCCTGGTAGTATTTTACCATGCATCACATTTTGTGTTCCTGTTACTATTAAAAAGATAATGTAGCAGGAGTCAATAAACACTGGGTTATGTTAAACATTGTCCTGTGCAAATCTCTTCAGTCTTGTGTCTTACTGTGGCCATGTATGCGATGGGTGGGTGCAGTGCCACGCAGCTGCATGAGAAGGGGTGGCACTGCACAGAGGTGACACTGAAATCTGTATCTACCACTGTCTTCTGCTATTGGAGAGACATTTTTTTGTTGCCCTCAGCTTGGCATGTTTCCTTGGTCACTTCCTGCGATTTTGGAAGTTATTTACCTTGCTAGTGACCCTCTTCTTGAAATGCCTATTTGTTTTCACGCTCCTGTTGAACCAGATAACATTCTCACGATTCAATTGTTGTCTGATAAGTTTTATTTTTAACAGTGTTCACATCCTCCCCCAGTACAGTTTTCTCCTGTGGCTGTGTGGGAGAGTTCTCTTCACTCCCACTAACAGTGCAGTTGAATGAAAGCCAGGGCATTTTCACTCATTTGGTAGAGCTGTGAACTTTCTGATTCCTTTGCAATGTAATGAATAGTGAGAATTTTCCTTTTCCTATTTAAAACATGGTTTCTATCATGGAGGGCTTGGATTTGACTTTTTTTTTTTTTTTTTGAAAGTGGGGAGAGATCTCTACACAATTCACTATTTATTTAAGCATTTATTTTAGACTGAGGAGTACTTAGAGCATATGGAGAAGATTTAAGGAAAGCAGGGGGGTTTTTCTTCTGAGCATGCTCCTCACCGAGTAAAGGTTTGTAGGGGACAGCTTGAGAAGAAGCTGGCTGTTGGCCATCCAGCTGCCAAGGACTTTGAACTCTGACTAAACTTTCTCTAAGCAAATATGTTTTCAGTAATTGTTATCTTACAGCTATTTAGGGGTTTCTTTCCTCCCCCACCTACCCAAAGGGATATGGCTAAATATATTTACACAGACAATTCTCATGACTCTTGAGAATGCATCTGATATCAGAGGTTGCACTGAAAATTGCAAAGTAGCATGACAGTGGAATAGAGGTTAGTAAAAATTGATTCCCCTTTCCCACATAATGTTGTCTCCATTATGGAGTACCTCCACTTCATAGAGTTGGTAAAACTCCCATCCTCTTCCACAAAGCATAGATAAAGTTTTTTATCTGTCTTGTGGAAAGCAGAGATAATTTCATCTGCATGTGTGCTTATTTTGAACAAAGCTGGAGATGCTAAATAAACTACACTGCAGTCAACAGCAGTTCTTATGTGGTGGCAAACACAGTGCCAGCACGCCCAGTGCTCCTGTGCTGGACACCCACAGTGGTAAGTCTTCCTGCTAGACAGGAGGCAGTTTGTGATCCCTGATCTTAGCTAACATCCTGGACCCAGATTTGACAGGAGCAGAGTCAGAGTGTAACTGGCTCTTGAAAGTCTGCTATGTGTGGGGCTAGTGAGAAGCATGGAAAGAAAGACCCTGTAGTCCAAACTAGCAGAGCTCTGAAGATCACTTGTGGTTTCATGAGTTCACAGCTCCCATCAGGATGCTGGGCAGAGGGAGCAGAACAGAGAAGCTGCTTTGGAAGCCAAGCCCCAGTTATCCCTGACAAGGGTGCCCAGCACTGAGCACACACCATGGGAATCCATGCTGGTCACTCCCACTCTTCAGGATGGGTTGTCCCTTCCTGGGCAGAGCATCCAGCTGTTGAAGTTTGTGAGACAACGCTTACTGTAATCATCCCCTCTTGCTCTGATACCAGTACAAGAAATGAGCCACATCTCCAAAGTGCCTGTGGGAAGTGGGAAGATAAAAGCGTTTGAGGCAGCAGGCACGTGTGAGTGTGTCTGCATGTGTAAGGGTGTTTGCTTCCCTGTGCAGCTGGAGGAAAGCCTGATTACCAGGGGGCATTAGTTTGAGAAAACTGGAAGTTGCTCCTCTGTTACCTGCTAAGGTTGGTAATATAAACCGTTTTTTTTTTTCCTAAAAGGACTGCAAAATGAAACCGCATAACACATCTTTTAAAGTGGAATAATTTAAACAGCAGTAATTTTGCCATCGAGCCCTTGTTACAGCTCAGCTAAGCTCGCAGGCTTCTTCACTAGCTATTGTTACCGGAGAAAAGACATGAAGTATTTTTCAGTGTACAGAAGGGACTCATTCCTTTTGCCAGCACTGACATAGGAAGGGATCTATACTTCAAATATTTACTGTTCATGAATGGTACATGTTTGAAGGTCTTGTCTTAATTTAAAAAAAAAGTTTTCTTACATAAACAAAAGGAAAGGAGCTAGAAAAACAGGAGTGTAGCATCTACTCTTCATATAACTAAAACACACTAATGCCATTCTCACAGAGGAGGAAGCTTAGTCTGGGCTGCAGCACTGTAGTAAACCACACCAGTTCCCAGTTCTCTTGCCTGGTTCTGCCCGTTGTTTTGCAGTGTGGCATTAGTGCATGTCAGGCAGGAGCATGCCACATGGGAAATAAGATTGGTGCTGTCACTGCTGTTATGCTTGCCAGTTCTGGATCTGTTTAACTCAGCTGCATCTCATCTCCTATCAAAGGCCTCCATTGGGCAAAGCTCAGCCCTGAGCTGTTTTACAGAGGATGCCTATGATGCACCCAATAGCTCCAAAAAATACATCTCCAAAGTTGTATTCCCAGAGAGTTTAATGCTCTTCCCTGGGACTCAAGGCCTTTGCCCACCTACCTGCAGCAGCCCCCCCCTCACCACCAGCTTCTTAGCTGCTGGGGATGAGCCCCTGTGCACTGCACTGACAGGGCAAATGGCCCAGCGTGAGCTTCAGCAGCCTCACGCTTGCAGGACTACAAGCACAGCATCCCAGCTGCTCGGAGACCTCAGGTTCTGGAGAGGCCTTCTGGTCCTATGGCCAAGGTGTTGGCCAGACCTCAAGGCAGAGATAAGAAAGGACCATTAGTGTGGAAACCTGAAAACAAGCATAAAGACTTTTGAAATACAGGAAAATTGCATAGTGCTTCCATGTTTAGTCTGAAAGGAAAAGAAGAAAAAAAAAGGAAAATAAAAAGAAGAAAAAGAAAATAAGAAAAAAAGGCACTTCAGATTTGGCCAAAAATTCAGGCTTGATCAACCTGCCAATCATGCTACTTCTAACCATGTACAAGCAACCCTAGAGGGCTTGGTATTTCCCTGTAGCAGTACTGTAAATTCTCCTGATCACCCATGAGAAATGCCTGCCTTCCTCCTCAGTGACTGCTGATACCCCAATAAAGTGAGGAAAATGCTGGATTTTTTTTTCTCACAAAGAGAATATAATTCACATTTTATGTTGGAAGTACTTTTGTGTTTCAATATATGTTGTATTCATGTGAAATAAAGGAGAAACTAAACAAGGCTTCATTTTCATCTTGAACTTGAATGGAAAACACTTCCAGAAAAGTAAGAAAAGAAGATTTAATGGTATTTTTCTGTATGTGGTATACAAAGGGGATAAAGTGGTAATGTAGCTGCTGTTTCGATCTGAGTGCAGCAGAACCCTTAAGTGCACAACTGGGGCTGCACTGAGGGTGCTTACAGGTGCCTGGTGCATGGCCCATTTCATTTGGGTGAAGGTTTCCCCACATGTGTCCCAGAAGTTGCTTAGTTTCCTAAAAGGGACTTGACATCCCCTGCAGCACCCAGAGGTTGTCTGTCAAGGACATGGTACCGATCCACCTTGTGCCTGGGAAAGGTCTGGTCAGCATGTAACCCTGAGGGGTTGTTGTGGCATGCAGTGCCAGGGGGTAGCTTTTAATTTACTAAATACTGTATTTCATGCCAGCTCTGACTTGTCCCACCTTTATAGTGGTTCAGTGGATGACCTGTGTTCATCACTGTGATACATGCTAATACACCACTCTATGCTCCAAACAAGGGAGAAAATGCCTGCTTTTAAGAGGTACCAGGAACATCTCTTATAAGAAAAAAAAAAATCAAGGAAAAAAAAAAGACATCCTAACAGACATTTAATAGTGAAAGGAAAAGTCTTAACAGACTTAAGCTAGGCTGTCTTCAGAGAGTTTTCAAAAGCATGCTGCAAACACTTCTGTTTCAAAGCTTATGCTCCTTTATCTGTGAGAAGCTAAACACTGGCTAATTATTTAATTAGTTCCCAACAAGATGTTTTTCTCTGCAGCCAAGGCTTGCAACAGGATAATTATGTCTTTAGTTTAAAAACAAGTGTCAATACAGAAACTTGTTTTTACTTCTCTTTCTTCAAATGTTTTATTTCACCTTCTACTTAGCTTCCACTTTCTTCATTCTCACCTGCAATTTATTTCCTTGATTTGGGAAAGATTGATTATCTTTAGCTCCCTGTGCTGCAATCCTAATGCGTGGACACGACGGAGCTAAGCCGGTGCTGTGGTCTGTGGTGCAATTGTACAAGTGCAGTGCTTGCATCCCTCCCAGGGCCAAGGAGATGGAGGAATCTGAGCCACCATCAGTTGAGCAGCTCAGCTTATTAAACTGTAATGACCGTGTGGCCCTGAGAGCCCAAGTGCTACACTGTATGCCAAAGACCTACATTTGGAACTTCCCAACCTCCTGCCTACAACCACAGTCACCTACTGTGATTATCAGAGTTCCCAGAACACCAACAGATTTCCTGCTAGCTGGTCAAGAGCTGCCTCAGTCTTGACAGTGCTGAGTGGACATGAATCTTCTAGGCCTGAGTCCCACGTGGATGTCATGGTTTAACCCCAGCCAGCAACCAAGTACCACACAGCTGTGCGCTCACTTCCCCACAGGCTGGATTGTGGAGAAAATCAGAAGGGCAAAAGCTTGAAAATCTGTGGGTTGAGGTAAACACGCTTTAATAGGGAAAGCAAAAGCTGTGCACTCAAACAAAGCAAAACATTAATTCAGTGCTTCCCATGGGCAGGCAGGTGTTCAGCCATCTCCAGAAGAGCAGGGACCCATCACACGTAACGGTGACTTGGGAAGACAAACCCCATCCCTCCATATGCCCCCCTCTTCCTCCTTCTTCCACCCACTTTATACACTGAGCATGATGTCATTTGGTCTGAAATATCCCTGTGGTTGCTTGGGGTCACTTGTTGCCTGTCCTGGCTGTGTCTCCCAACCTCTCACACATCCCCAGCCCCATCACCAGCGTGGCAGTATGAAAAGCAGAAAAGGCCTGGGCTCTGTATAAGCCCTGCTCAGCAATAACAAAAACATCTCTATTATCAACCTGGTGTTCAGCACAAATTCAAAACACATCCCCATACCAGCCACTGTGAAGAAAATTACCTCAGCCAAAACCAGCACTGAGATCAAAGCAAGAGGGAGAGGTATTGCCCCCTCTATCCTTCTCTGGTCCCTGTCTGTCAGTGCATGGATGCAGGATGCAGAAGGTCAGGCTTACCCAAGGAGGATCAGACTGGCTTCACTCATCCCACAGGAGAAGGTCTTGAGTATTAGTTTACACAGCATGTCCATGTGGTGTGAGGGGAGAGCGTGGCCTTTCTGGTTAACCCACTGAAGTTGTTATATTTCTGAGGAAATAAATATATTTTCATTGATTCAAGAGGAAATTTATGTGAACTCGAATATTGTGGCTTCTGTCTTCAAGAAAGATGTGGAAAAAACTGTTCTCCTAACAGTCCACTGCAAAAAATGAGTATGATCAGAGACCTACAAAATATAACCTGTGAGGGCAAGCTAAAACACCTGGTGCTGTTTCTTCCAGGGACAAGAAGAGTGGGAAGACAAGTGAAGGAGGAAATAAAAGCATTATAAGAGTCTTAAAATGCAGGAAATGTTACTACAAATAATAAGAAAGTAATTTTTTCTCTATACCTGTGATGCATAACACACAAATAATAGGATAAAATTACAGCAAGGAAGTTACCAGTCAGCTATTGGGAAAAGCTTTCTTGTGGCTGGAATGCTGAATGACTGGAGTGCCTGAAGATGTTGTGGAGATGCCATTACCAGAGATTTTGTTGGAGAAATGTCTGCCCGGAGTGACATAAGTAGAAGGGATTTTTTTTTCTTGGAGTAGTGAGTAAGGACCAACCAGACTAAATGACATGTCCTGTGTCGTGGCAATATAAGCGTGATTTTGGAGCCTATCTGGTCAGGGCACTCCTTGAAGGGAAGAGGTTTGGGGTTGTACAAACCTTTCCAGCGAAAGGTTATAGAGATCACTACCACCCATTGTTGCACGGCTAGGCCAGGGCTGCCCCTCCCGAGAAGTGAAGTTCAGCTCAACCCTGCCATGAGTGGCCGTTCTCCCCTGCCCTCTGATTTCTGTCCCGATACACTTACAGGTACCCACAGGCACACACTGCACAGCAGGTCAGGCGTGATGAGCTTGCACCCCTTCTGCCTGGCATTGCTCTGTGCCGAGCAGCACCTCCTTCCTTCCTGGGCAGCAAGGAGCTGAACCCACGTTTTCCACAGCCATGAGGCATCAGCATCTCCTTTTGAACCCGCTCCCTGTTGGATAGCTCAGGCAGGTTACACTTATCCTCTTATTTGATGTTCAAATCTAAAGCTGTGGATTCCTCTCATCCTCTTTTTCTTGTCTCAGGTTCAGGAATTGCAGTTCTGAGTGTGATGCCCCTTTGGATCTAGACTCAAGGTACAGCGGGAAGCAACTTTTCCTCCTGTGCAGAACAGGCATGAAGCTGGTTGGGTTCTCTGTTTTCTAGGAAATGTGTAGTTATAGGTCATCTTTGATCATTCACTACTGAGGGAAACAATACTGAGGGGGAAAAAAAGAAAGATGAAGAAATATACAGTGGAGTATCAGAAGTTAGTCTTTGGGGCCATATAGTTTTAAAGGCAGGAACCTTCACTCCCTCCCTAAGGTCATGTTCTGATTAAATGAGTGTGTGTGTGTGTGTGTGTGTGTGTGTGTCTGTCTGAGAGTCAGTGTCTGCTAAGTCCATTGAACATTTTCTCCCCTTTGCAAATGTGTTGCTTTCTGAATATAATTTAAGTAATTCTCAGTCGAGTCATTAATTCTTTCAACACATCTAAAAGAACTTGAGTTAACTAATGTGATCATAAATTCAACCACTTTGAATATCAATACTTGAGCCTGGATGTGTTTATTATTGATTTTAAATACCATGAGTAGACCTTGTAAACTTTTCTGTCACTTTTAAAACTGGCAGTTCATCAAAATTTTATATAAGGTTGGAACCTATACTATTCTTGCTGCTATAAATATGTTAATATCATAAGCTAAACATTTTCCCCTTATTGTTAGTGTATTTCCTTTGCTTAGTCTCTGCAAATGTGCCCAGGGAACACATGAAAATTGTTGGGAGTCTCAGCTTCCTTTCATTGCCCTTGTCAGCAAATCATGACCATAAGATGTAGACAAAACCATTTTGGAGGACATGGGGGTGTCCTCAGCCTCTGCAGGTGGCATGTCCTCCCCAAGCTGGCTTGGCACTTTGAGGGAATGGATCCCTCTGCCATCCCCCTGGAGAGAGCCCCCATGCCAGCTCCCTGACCAGCATCACTTTGTGCAGCAGGCACCAAGGAGACTTCTCCCCTGTCATCTTAAGACTCAATGTCTCAATTTGCCGTGTCTGCTCCTGATCTCAAGGTTTCTGTGCTGTTATATTTGTGCTCTTCTCCTGAAAGCTGAAGAATAGATAAAAGCATGTTGGCAACCTGCCTTGAGGGATACTACCCCAGGTCTGAAGACGGGCTGTCTCAGCACCCAGATCTGCTCTTCTGCAGCAGCAATCCCATGATGGGTTTCTTGAAGGTCTTCCTGGGGAGAGATAAGGCTTCCCAGTGCCTTTGGAATCCACACAGGGCTGCAGATGTAGGGTCAGCTTGTGTCCTGCCATTCTCAGGAAACACAAACTGGAGAGTCGTGCCCTGGCCTGGCAAATTCAACATCTGCCACAGCATCCTAGCCATTGCACAGCTTAGGCCTTGCTGCCTCAGCAAGAGGGTCACAAAGTGCCTTTCATGTGACCCTGAGACTAGCTCAGTTGGTCAGAGCATGGTGCTAACCACACCAAGGTTGTGGGTTCAATCCCTGTACGGGCCATTCACAAGAATCACGATGATCCTTGTGGGTCCCTTCCAACTCAGAATATTCTGTGATCTGTGAGAAAAGCATGAGCTGTGTGGGTTGGGGAAGTCTCAGCAGGACCCTTGGCAGAGTGCAGCGTTGGGACTGCAGACTGTCCTGTGCCCAGAAATGCCTTGTTCTGGGTCATTCTCTGGGAGTTTGCAATAGAAACTGATCTTAGGCTTTTCTGCTTGCGATGGATAAAGCACTATCAAAAGTTCTTCAGATGGATTTCTTTCTCCCCAGCTTCTCTTCAGCTGAATCTAAGCCAAGGCACAGCTCCAAGCACTACCTCATCAGATCCTGGTACCAGCTAGAAACACAGCAGCATCCTCTCCAGCCCCAGCAGCTGGTGAACACCAAAGGAATGCTTAAAAATTAATCCAAAACTTGTATTTCTCATCAAAAGTGCTAAATTGTTGGTGCACAGCCCAGAAAGTCTGTGTGGGTTGGGTAAATACTCTCCCAATTATTTAATAAATGACTTTACAAAAAGCTAAATGCAGATACAGAATCATTAGGGAAACTGGGAAATAATTAATAAGCTTGAGGGGGAACCCACTTCCTGCACGGGTCTCCTGAGGGAGGAGGACAAAGCAAACCTGGGGACACCAGACTCTTTCCTCCCAGGATAGAGGGATTTAAATGAATTCCAGTTTAAAACCATTGCAGGCACCAAACGGAGAAAGTAGCAGGTATGTCTTACAGACCTTCAGAGCAGCTGAGAAGAGAGCCCAGGTCTGGGCATCATCCCAGGGGGACTCAAAGTGTTTGCTTATCATTAGGGCCAAATTATCCCTGACTTAAGTACACACAAGTCAAGCAAAATATGTTAATTGACATTTCACTTGCTAAACCTCTCCCAGTTTCCACTGGAAGTAGTAGCATTCATATGTCCAAGGAGGCTTTTTGGCTCAATCCCTGTCATGTGTGTGCCCTTAGTTGTGCTTTTCATGGTCTCATTTTCTGCCCTTAAAAAAATCCAAGCCGGAAGGCAAGCCCTGATTTTAGGCAGAAACTGGCAAAATACAGCAAAACCCAAGGGGGACTGGAGCTGTGGAAAGAACGAGAGAGTTGCCCAAAGCACGGGATAGTATCTTCCAGTTTGTCAGTGTTTGCCCCTTCGAGTTGGACACCATCCCAGTGGCCCAGGGCACGATGATGGGACTGGCCATCCCGTACACCATGAATGTGGCCTTCACCATGTAGGGGGGCATACACCCCCTGTGCAGTGAGTTCCATTGCCATCACTGTGATGGATGAATGAATCCACGACCATGGCATTGTCGTGGCCTGCAATTCTAGTGTCAAGATATACGCCATGGACATCCAGCAGGGCTATGTGAATTCACTGCCATGGCCATGGCCTCACAGCTGGAGGAGCACGTCTTCCTGTTGGAGTACTTTGAGCTCATCCAGCAGTTCAGGAAACAGTTCCAGGACAAGCTCTGCAGTGGGTGAGAGCTGCCACTGTGGCGTGGCAAGGGTGGCTCTGGTGCTTGTTTCTCACCTGGGCTAGAAGAAGGCGTTCAGAGGGGTGTTTGGGGTGGCTGCCCTTGCTAGAAGTAACATAGGCAGGGAAACAACCTCCCCAGAGGGCATGTGTTGGGATGGGTGGCCTTTCCTCTTGCTCACCTTTCCTGGTGTGAGATAAGGAAAGTTTGAAAGCATTGCAAGCATGTGTTTTTCTTCATCCATGCCTGGTAGTTCTGGCCCAAGCCAGGATGTTGTGGCAGCAGTGATGGGAATTGTTAAAGAGCAGGAGATGTGGAGCTGGTTTCCCTGGGTGTGGTAGGGCTAGGTGACATGTCCCAGAGCCATTATTTCACAGAGCCATATATGTATTTTAACGTGGCTCTAGCAGGGTCTCCTCCTATGCAGACTGCAGAATGGCATCCACTGCATGCCTGTTTGTGTTTAATAGATCCCTGGCCATGTAGTGCTGCCCAGGAGTGCCTGGCTGTGAGCCGGGAGGCTGCTTTGCACCATGGCTGTGCTGGCATAGGTTGGGACGTGTCTGCCTTCCACCATGCTGGTGGGTTTTGCTGGAGACCTGGCATTGCAGCAGGCTGGTGAGACCTCACTCACCTGTTTTAGGATCTGTTGAAGGGCAGAAGGCAGCTGCCAGCCCCTTCCAGGCAATGTTTCCTTGCCAGGGACTGCACTAGTGCCACGGTCAGTCTCAGATTGCTGTGTTAGGGGAGTCCAGAGCTGACCAGATATTGCTTCCCAGGGCCCTGATGTGCTTCTGCACCTGATGCCTTTGCCTGCAGCACTCTGCCTGTTGCCTGCCAGCCCTGCTGCCCAGTTTCCACTGACTCTGCAGGCTCCTGGCTGCACAGACATGCAGACGTGGCTCCTGCACCTTGTTCTGGCTGAGCTCAAGCTTATGCTTACTCAGCTCAAGCTATCAACAGTACCAATTAATACTGAGTGTTGATTTAGCACTTGGGTAGATTAGAAAGCTGGGGTGGTTCGGAAACTTTCCCTGCCCAGTGCTCATGTCTGCACTGCCCTAGTGCTGGGGCTGGCAGGGCTGGGGCTGTGTGGATTGTCCTAGTGGCTTTGACTGGTGGCAGTGAGAGGGCAGGTGCCAGAGCCACGGTCCCCATGTGTCTGGCTGCTCTAATGCCTGTTGTTCTGTCATGCTGGGTTGGACATGTGTGCAGAGAAGGAGCACGGCTGACAGCACAGCTGCATCAGCACCCCCAGCTCCTTCTACTGCACATGCAACATAGGCTGCAGGCTCAATGTGGGTGGAAAAATCTATTCCTGTAAAACCCCTTTGTAAAGCCTAAATCTTGCAGGGAATTGTAGTTACAAGTCTCATGGAGGGAAGCTGAAATGCAGCAGAGGACCTGGTAAGGCCAGCAGCAGCCTGGATGCTCTATTTACTTGGCTGCTGCCTCCCAGTTCTGTGATGATTGCAGACATTCAGCATTGCTAAATTCTGGCCAGTCAACTGGTCATTACAGTGCCTTGCTCTCCCTGAGGCTACCACGGTCTGGGCTGGTGAGCACTCCTGCAGGCTATTGCAGCACATGAGCCTCATCTACAGTTGTCTGTGGACTGCTTTGCTACCCAAAATCTGCCTGTGGCAGTGAACAGAGACCCGGGAGCACCCCTATTCTCAGTACCACCTCTGGGCTGCTGAGTGACTTTGAGCTGCTTTTTCCAAAGCTATCCTGCCTGGCCCTTGATAGCCTTAGGGTGACACGTTACTGTAGGGACAGGTGGCAGAACAGGACACAACAAACTGCAGGTATGGGCCCAATGCCAGTGAGTTTGCACATCCTGTCATTTAGAAATTATTGACATTAATAACATTGCTTGTCAGGTTTAGCAGGGTGCCCAGAGTTGAGCAGGTGGGGACACTGAGCAACCTTTGCTGGAAGAATGAGTCTTGCAGATCAAACTACAAGAGCAAGCCATGTGCACCATGCAAGACTACAGCTTGAATGTCATTTAGTTGTTCACCTGCAGTCTTAAAACACACATGCAATGGAGAAACCTGCCCGGTGGTAACCATCTAACTTGTCTTTCCTGAGTACCTCGTGCTCTGCAAGCATCTGGTCAACACTTTCTTTCATGGTTCTGGTTGCACATTGAAAGAAATTATTTTCTGCCAGTATTTAAGATGAGATTGCTGTACAAGGCTTCTCAGTGATATTTGAGGAATGTGAAATTTTTCTATTAAAAATGTCTCAGGATGGAAAACAACATCCTCTTGTAAAGTATTTAGTATGACTCCTGGACAGAAAGTAGTTCCAAAGCCATTCAAACCTTTTATTTTTGTTCTTTGCAGTAATTAATTGCAAATACCAGAGCCTACACTTGTCCTTTTAAGTATCAGAAGAAAGATTATGAAAAAAGTTCAATAAATCAAACATGGAAGTGTTGCCACCAAGTGGTACAAGCTGTATTAGGCAATGGCTTATAGATCACAGTGATGTATCTGGGATGCCCTGTTGTTTTAGAAAAAGATTCCTTTTTGCTTTGTTTATCCAGTTTTTTCTTTTTTTTGTGATTTATTTTACTTCCCATGATGTAAAATGATCACGCTTGCACCCATCTCCATGGAGTTGCAGAGTGTATGACGTGCCTCTGGAGCTGCAGGCAGTGGAAAGGCAAATATGAAGGGCCTTCTGGATGTATGGGACCTTTCAGGAAGTCTGATGCAGTCCCCTGTCTTGTTGGGATGTGGCATATCCTTCCCTCACATGTGAGCAGAGAGAGGGACCCTGCAATGGAACGTGTCCCCCAGGCCCTGAAGACTGGCTGAGGAATGTCCCAGCCCTCACCTGACATTTCTATATGGTTTTTTAGTGATGCTTATGTGTGTGCTAAGGTGTTTTGTTTTTCAGCCAAAGTACTGAGCATGCTGTACTTTAGCGACATATTTTTCTCTACTGTGCAGGAGCTGAATAATGCCCTTTGATTCCATGTTATTTAGAAAGCCTAGATTATAAAAAAAATTTTTTTTTTTTGTGAAAACAAGACTGAGATGCTTCTTTGTTATTTATATTGTGAGGCACACATTATTCTTGAGAGATGTCTGTCCCATGGGGACAGGGCTCCCCAGAGCCGCTGGGGCACGAGGCAGCAGAAGGCAGTACAGGGAGGGATGTAGAGACTTGTGCACATGCACACCCAGATCTCACCTCTGGGCCTGCACATTTCAATCCCAGCACGTGCCAGGGGTGCAGAAAGTCTTCAGGTCTCACACCCATCTGCCTCCCATGCGGTGTGGCCTCTGGCACCAGCAAACCCACCAGCTGAACCAGCTGCTTCTTCCTGCTGGTGCGTGGGAAGATGAGGGTGCAGGAGTCTGGAGAGTTGAAAGTGGTGGTGGGCCCCCATATAGACATTGGTGCCAGAGCGGTGCTGGATTGGGTGCTTGGATAAGTTGATCATCTGGAATAGGAGAATAGGAGCCCAACAGGAAAAATTTAGCTAAAAAAGATGTTTTTTCAAAAGCTGACATATTTTCTCAGCTTTTTACTCAACAACTTCTCCCTTTATCTTGTGTTTCTTAGAGTCCAAGACTGAAGTACTCCTCATTTCTTTTTTTAACATTGTCAACATTGCCACCATTATCTTCAGACCAAGCAAATGATAACAAAAGGCAGAATCAGTAACCAAGTTCCTTTTTTCACAGGTTTAATCCCTGTTAACTACAAATCACAGTAGAGGAGTTAAATTAATGCAGCTGATCTCCTGAAAGGAACCACTCCTGAAGGGAACCGGTAAGTGTAAGTGTCTTAGTGAAACCTGACAGGAGAAAAGGTCTCCAAAAATCTTGCTGCATAATTTCCAAGGCTCTTACAAGTGTGAGCGTGAATACATTTCAGGTTCATTTTTTGACATTATAAAGGGAAATAAAATAAATGCAAAGGGTGATGTTAACCTGAATAACACCTAGCATTGTTACCCAGAGGGAAAAGATTAAAACTAGGATATCAGATCTATATAAAATGTGTCTTATCAGGAGCAGGGGAATTTGCCTATTATGGATTATGTTTTAGTCTGTTATACAGAGTAAGTTTAACTTGACCATTTATGAATAGCTAATTATTTTCCAGGATGATGGCTCCTCTTTAGATATCACATTTGCATATACTTCTTCCACTTTTATTTTTACTACTGCTCCTTTAATAAACAATTAATAAATCAAGGAGACAATTTAATATTATAAATCCACTAGCAGGCAAAGTAATTATTTTGAAAAATATTATATCAAAATTAGGTTTTCTTTATTTTCCTGTAAGGTTTTGCAGATGGAAGAGGCCAAATCTTTAGACACAGTTTGTGCATGGCTATGTATGTATCTGTCGTATATCTGTATATTTGTTGCACCTATATTTGTAAACAGAATATATACTTTTTTCCCCTCTATTAAATTATTTCTCTTACTGAAGAGATGATAGAAGCATAAATAGAAACTGTCATAAAACCATGTAAAGATGAAACACAAAGAAGTTACTGGACAACTATGACTTCAACTAATTCTGTTCATCGATAAAAAGAGTAGCTTCAAGCAAGGTGTTTGACAGCTATTTAGACCACCTTATTTTTATAGAAATTTTACAAAATCCAGGAAGCTTTCTAGTTGTGTATACTTTTGCTTATGGTGTAGATACAATGCCAGTACTGAAGTTGTTAAATATCTAGGGAATACTGTATTGTATCTTGTTGAAAAAAATAGAAACAGAACAAAATAAAGGAAAACCAAAAAAGCTCAAGTATATTTGGTTGAGCAGCGTGTGCATATTTTGGCAATCAAAATGGTAGGCCAAATACTATAGAGCTACAGTGGGGTGAGAACAAATTTGGAGGCAATCGACCCAAATTAAAATGACCATGAGCAATAGGCAACTCACTAAGAGCAAATACAGGTCCTGATTTTTTCCAAGGCAGTAGGTGACAGATGTGGCATGCAGCATGCCAAGGGCCAGGATCATCATCTTTGGATGCATGCTGGTCCTGCTGGTCCTGTGTACGTCTGGAAGCACCCAGCCCCTCAGGGATGAGGGAGTGAATGATTGGGTTTGCCACTACTGACTTGCATGGTGACTGAATCAGGTAAACCAGGCTAACTTTTCCAGGTATCTGGAGGTAAAGAATCAGAATCATTTAGGTTGGAAAAGACCTCTAAGGCCATCAAGTCCGACTTTTAACTTAGCACCACTATGTTTGCCACTAAGCCATGTCTGTGGTTTGCTAGTAATACAGAACTGCAAATGAGAATTAAACCTTGGCAATGACTTCTGAAGAGCAGCAAAGACAAACAGTTTCTGGCCCTGAACACTTCACTTAATTTATTTGTTTTGCAGCTGTTTTTGAAGGAAGGGGAAAAATTATCATGAGGCATTAGAGCTGAAATACCTAAGCTTCCCTTCTTTGGTATGTAAGAAGAGTCTTAAACATTTAAATAATTGAGCTATATGGCTAATCTACTTTCAGCCCTGAACCTTAAATTAGTTTAAAATATATTAAAAGATTATAAAATAATTGTCGTATTAGAATTAGAGGGCATGAACATCAGCACAAAAGACCTTTCCAGACACTACTCCTGCACACTTGGTGAACATGTGCATTGGAGAACCCCGTTCCCACACACAAGATTTCACCACTGTGGCACCTTCCCCTGCCATGTCCCCAGGACAGCATACAGCAGGAAAAGATGCTGTCATACAGAGCTGCTGCTAGTTTTCAGAGATATCTCAAGCACTTTTACTTGGAGGAAGCAACAAAGATGCTGCAGGGTCTCGAGGAGAAGCCCTGTGAGGAGTGGCTGAGGTCACTTGGTCTGTTCAGCCTGGAGGAGACTGAGGGGAGACCTCACTGCAGTCTGCAACTTCCTTGTGAGGGGAAGAGGAGGGGTAGACACTGATCTCTTCTCTGTGGTGACCAGTGACAGGATCCGAGGGAATGGCCTGAAGTGGTGTCAGGGGTGGTTTAGGTTGGATCTCAGGAATAGGTTCTTCACCCAGGCAACAGGCATGGGAAGTGGCATGGGAACAGGCTCCCCAGGGAAGTGGTCACAGCACCAGCCTGACAGAGTTCGAGAATAGTTTGGACAATATTCTCAGGCACAGGGTGTGACTCTTGAGGATGATGCTGTGCAGGGCCAGGAGTTGGACTCGACGATCCTTGTGGATCCCTTCCAACTCAGCATATTCTGTGACACTGATTCTGTGACATCCTTAGGTTCCTGAGCTTTTTTTTTTAAAATAAATTCTCCCATATTAATTTATTTAGGAAATGTCCCATTTTGAAGATCCTATGCAGAATTTTCTTTTTCTTACTTTACTATCTCTCTGTGTCATGATCTAAGAAACATCTTTGGGGTTTGCTACTAATTAACTGTGTTAATGGTGTCCCAGGGCTGCTTCTCCAGAAATAGCTACTGGCACGAGCTGACCTTGTAATTTTCCAGATGCAATGCTTCCTCACTTTGTGTGGAAAAACCCCAGGAAAACAAAACAGCACCTGCAAAGAACAAATATAACTGCAGTTCACTGTAGCCTTTCAGTACAGAGTCACGAAATCCTTCCTAGACCACAAGTAAGGCTCTACTTTTCCACTCACAGTGTGTCATTGCTGCCATAGCTGTCTTCTGCCCTCCCTATCTGCCTCCCTGCTAGCCCGTGTCCATGTGGGGCAGGGCTGTTAGGCACCCAGAAAGGCTGCGGCTCTCATTTAAGCATTTTCAGCTGCTCATCATCAAAGAAGGGACCCTGTAATGGACTGCAGGTGTACCCACTGCAGTGGGGTTAGGCTTTGAAACACTAGTGCTGAAGATGTGCTGTTGCTTTCAGTGGGGCTATGCCTGGGAATAACTGCTCTGTAAGGAATAGAGGCATTTTGCTTGCCTCCAGGACAATATGGGTTAACTTTTATCCTGAACAAGAAGGACAGTCTGGGTGCAGACCCACTTAGGTGTGACTGTGAGAGGAGATTGCGCCAGGGCATGAGCAAATGACACTCTTTCCTCCTTGCCCTATCCCCAAGGAACCTCACAATTGCACAAAACCTCACCAGTTTCAACCAGGCACTGTGGCCAAGCAGGTGGTGGAAGGACAGTGGTTATGTAAAATGAAGGTGTTGCTTCTCCCTACTTCCTGCCCACCCGTTGGGGCAGTGGGGCCCAGGCCCCTGGCACCTTGTATGGTTCATGGTATAATAAGCTTTCATTTAATCTCTGGGAGTCATTGATGGTTGTAACCAGGACATGACACTTGCCTGTACACAGGGACGTGACTTATGTGCCAGCCCAACAAGGGATGCAATGGAAGACCGGGTGTATGCAGCACATGGGGAGACAAAGGTGACTGTGTAGATATAAATTAGATTAAAATCATTAAATGTTTTAATTAAATGCAGACAAATCAGTATGTAAAAAAATCAAGATAAATCTTTCCTCTGTTTCAAGGACAAAGGTGCTGGACTGGGCAGTGGAATGGTGGCCATTTATGTAGCCTACATATATTACTCTCTGTGTTTTTTCTCAGAGATAATTTTGACATTACAAAAACTATAAATAGAATGTCCAGAACTGAAAAGCACAGGAAGGAAGAGTAAACCTCTAATAAATTATATCTTAAAAGGATCTAGTAGAGGGTGGAAAAATGTACCTTCAACAACAGGAAAGTTTAAAAGAAGCTTGTACTGAATATTATAAATTCACATGAGAAAAAAGGTCTTCTTGCAGTGTGGAAAGACACAAAGATTTCAGTACTTTATGCATAAGTAGGGAAAAGGTCAAGACTACTTTTGCCGTATTGTGATTAAAAAATCATACTGTTAAAATTGTATTAAATAGGACTCCTGATTTCTTGCAGACACAGATTTAAGAGCAATTGCTTCTCATTTGGCTTGTCCAAAGCTTTGTCTACCAAGAACCTGGCATTGCACTAAACAAAAAGTATTGTTTAACTTTCAATAATACAGCAATTTCATCCCTGTTGCTACACAGGGGCTTTGCACTTATTCTGTGAGAGAAAGCTTCTTGCCGGTTGGTTTTGATGGTGGACTGTGGAGAAAGGGACCTGAATTTGAATGGAAGGTGCCATAGCAAAGTTGTGTTTCCCAGCCCTCAGCCCATCATTGCAAAACTCTCCTGCTTCCCTTTCTTGTAAACATGAAGAAAAAAAGACATGCAATATAAATTTACATGCACACAGAGCAAAGGATCTTGCAGTTTTTACAGACCAATTTGAAGATTAATTAGTCTTTGAGATACTGTCTGTTTAAGGATTATATTGTTAATAACCTAAATTTGACACACGTTTTTCCCCTCTTCAGTCTCTACCTGCAAAGTCTCTCTGAAAATTATCTCTTATGGAGCCATGTCATTAATGGCTTCCTGCGAGGTTTCATTTGAAACTGGCAGAAAGGTAAATAAAAATGAATTAATACAGCATTTTGGGTTTGTAGGCAAAATATGCAAATATCTCACTGACAAAGCTTTAGTAGCATTAAAGGCTTTCAGATCCTATCCTCAGAGGCTCTGCTTGTGGAATCAGAAGCCTTTAGGCAACTTTTAACTTGGTTTATATGTAATTCTCTTTCTCTCTCATTCTCACTCTCTCTCTCTCTCATTCCCCCCTAATGTCCTCTTGGACTAATTCCCTCTGGTGCAGTTTCCAGCTTCACAGTTCATGAATTTTACTTGCAATCAATAAATAAACCTATTATCAAGTTTTGTATTCTCATCATATATCGTCATTTCTCATAAACCATTTCAGTGTATGGGTCAGCTTCACTGAGCACGTGCCACTCACCTTTATAGCTCAGCAGAGGGCTGTCAGGTATACGGATGGGATGTGTTTCAAGATCTAATCAGATTTCAGTTCTAATGAATAATTATGAATAAGACTGTGCACAATTCGTCATTATTATCCTATCATATTATTAATCCTATCATACTGTTTTGAGTTAGTGATCAGCACTTTACTCTTTGAGCCCTGGTCTGGGACATATTCTTACAGTATGAACCAGAGGATTGCCTGGCAGGTACCCAGACCCACCCATATTATCAAAGAAAATATTATTTCTCACATATAACAGCACAGCATTTATCAGCTGTTTTAGACCCCTAAAGAAAAGCTTCATGCATGCCCCTTACAAGGTTGTCAACTTTCTGTAGCAAATTTTAAAGTGCCTGATTTTAAGAGCCAGTGACCCACCATGATGAACCCCTCTTGATAGCTGATGCAGTTTTCTTTGGGCAGCATTAGTTTGGGCATGGCATGAAAAGGCAGGCCACCTTTGTGGTGATCAGGCCCTTAGTTATGGATTTGTGCCTTGAATTTTATCTGTCAACCCAGACAGAGTATTAAATGCTGGTGTCATATGCAGTTATAAAATGATAGTATTACAAGGTCAACTGACAAATAATATTCTTATATGAAGACTCCAAACTGCCTACTTTGCTAACCTCTGACAGTGTGTAATCTTGTACACAAGTGAAAAAATTACTCTATCATTGACCAATAAGGGCGGAAGCAAGCAGAGAGGGTCAAGGAAGTTGGAAGCAGACTTTCCCAGCTAAGTCCACTTTCATAAGCACAGGAAAATCCAGCAGTACTTTGTACACATCCTAGTAACACTACCATCACTACCATGGGATCGTAGAAGTGATTCCGATACTCCAGTACAACACCATTACAGCTGATGCTACACAGCTGCTAACAGCAGCAGTATCATTACTCAGTAGCACTGCTAAGTAGTATCACAACACACTTGTCCTAATTAGAAGTGATTGTTCTGTTAGATCCATTTATTTGTCACTCTCTCAAATGTTTTATCTTCTTCTGGACCTGACCAAAATAGATGCGGAGATGATATTTTGAGCTAACACAAGAATCTCTCAAAGGAGGCACTTTGGATTTCCCACATTTTAGGGGGACGTGTGGACTACAGAGAGATATCTTTCCATCTGCAGGAGTGGCTCGGGTACAGAGAGTCTCTGTAAGAAAGGAAGGTTTGTGTTCATGGTCAAAGAAAAGGTCTAGGGTATGGTAGTGGTTTAATTCAGTATCAAAAAAACCCCTCTTGTCTGCATTGGAATTTGAATTGAAGTAATGGAAATAAATGCATGTCTAGGTGACAAAGTCTGTGTCTTGTTGCAGTATCACATAGCCAAAGGGGTGCATGTTTGAGACGATGCACACCTCAGCACCATGCCATTAAAGCAATGGAAGAGGTTTTGAGATTTGTATTTTTTTCTTAAACTTGGTGCTAAACCAATGTTGAAGTTAGTATTTGTGAAGTTTGGGAAAATTGTTTTCAGGGTGTGATTTCTGGTCATATGAATTTTCATATTCTAAGTAACTTGATTTCAACTTAAATGGCCCCTTACAAGTGTCTTTACAGATTTTGTGCTGTGCTCATACCCACCCATGTCAGAATATCCCTGACTCTGCCAGTCAGGAATGATGTATAGGAGGAACAGCATGCGGAGTGTGATGGCTGGCCGCAAGGCGGGACTGAGGAGGAGTTCCATGCCCTGTGCTGCCCTGCCTTGACTCTGCCACTCAGTGCTCAAGCTGTCTGGCTGGTGTGAGTCCCTGCTTATCATGGGGAGCCAGATCAATTCTGGTGTATGAGGATGTTTAAGCTGTAATACAAAGAAGCAGAGAAGGCAAATGTCCTCTAGACACTTAATGCTGAAGTTAAAGGATATCTCCTATCTCAAAAGTCAGTTCCCACCCTCTGCTCTCATGGATGCTCTCTCTGAAGTGCACTGCTGATTCCTGTAAGTGCAACTCATCTGCTGCAGGGCAGCATGAAGCCAACATAACGATGAAAAGATACTTTTGATCATTCACAAAACTTCACTATTTGCTCACGAAAAGGTGCCGGAAATCATAGGCAGAACCTTAGATCCACGACAAATGATTTTGCTGCTGTTTTTGTTTCACATTTTTGGTTCACTTCTTATTCCTAATTTGTCTAAGATTTAACTCTACAAATTGTACACATGCAGAGCAGATTTCTTGCTAGTGTCAGCAAGGTCTCTCTTTCAACAAGGTCTTACCATCAGAAGGGAGGATTACCATCATCTGACTTGCCACCCATGACCAGATTTGTTTAGAAAAGTTCTGTTCAATTTCTGCTTGAAGGGTGCATTATATAACTTGCTGTCTGATGGAACTAAGGTGTATGCTTATTCAATAGCCAATTCTTTAAAGATGTTAGGTAATTTGGATTGTATGTAGAACTTTACATGATGGACTTGATATAAAACCATGTTTCTTTTACAGTGGAACTCCATGTAGCTGTGATGTATCTTATGCCAATGACAAGACTACGTGTTTTACCTGCAGATGCTAGAATCGTGAGAACTCTAGCAACATGAGAACTCTAGCAACTAGATATGTGCTTTTTTTTTGCTTTTCTGCTTTAATATTTGCCTGAGAAATACATAACAGTCTTACTTTCTCCTCAGAACTCTTTCATCATACAGCATGTGAGCAATCTTTTCTTCCAACAGAGAAGACATGCTCCAACTATTTCTTTATACCCTTATAACCCTTATCTTTATGTTGCACTTTTCTGTATTGACCTGCTGTTTCTGCAAGTTATTTTTCTGAGCATGTCTGTACTGGCTGTTACAGGGTCAAGGTCTTGAACATAAGCCAAACTGTTTGGGGGGGCCTCTTTCCTTTGTTTCAGTGGATCTTTGCCAGCATATCTAAGTCCTGCAGCAGCACTGACTGTGCTGAACTCTCCCAAAACAACATCTCTCCCACCATATATGGACTACCTCATTTCTGATTTGAAGACATGAGGGATCCATATGTGTATATAAAGGCTATAAGCAAGAAGCCTCCACAGGGTGCAGACTGGAAAGCTCACTTTGTGCACCTTGGGTGTCCTATGAGGCAGAAGGCCAAAGGTTAGTTTCCTAAGGGATGTCTTTGACTTCCTCTGGATCTCAGTGTGCTTAATGCATATGTTATCAAACAAGTTCAAGACGTACTGTTGGGATTCATTGCCTTCTCTCCCCAAACTAAAGAGACCACTATTATGCTTACTGCATTGAGGGAGGTATTTCCAGTCACTGGAAAAACATACTTAATTTATACCTAAACTGCTGCCAGGATTCACCGCTGAGAGCCTCTTTCCTCATCCTGCTTTTGCAGGCTGCCATCTTCGTACTCCAGCAAGCAAGCAAGGCAACATGGTGTGATTCCCCCAGCTGTACCTTGTAGTCCCTGAGCCCACCTCTCACCAAGGAAAAAGTTGCTTTTCTGGCATTAGTCAGTAGTGATGTGTACTCACAGTAGGCACAAGTTTCATGGGAAGCAAGATCCCATATCTTACTGGGATACTGGGAAAATTGTTGCCGTTGATATAGCACCCATGCTCTGCAGCACCTTGGCCAAGGTGGGAGGTTCTCTTGGCATCCTTTGGCTGCATTTTTACAGGAGGAAGATGCCCATGCTGCCTTTTGACATACACCTTAGGCAATGCAGATTCTGAGAAGAGCTGTGGGACAACATTCTGTTGAAAATTAGGTTTTTGCAATGTCTTTCTGATTTTGACTTAATCATAGATGAATAAAAGCAGAACCCAGTTCTCATCCTCAGTGATCACATTCACATCTGCAATAGAAACAGGCTAGGCAAATGCAGACAAAAGCTTTTGTTTTCTCCGGAGGAGTTCTGGTTGAGACCCTGGGGAGGGATCTGGCCACTAATAAGTTATTGGCAAACCATCAGACCTGGTACTGCAAACTTCAGTGTATCAGCGATTCCCATCTCTCATCTCCACGTGAAGTAACCTTAGGTTGCATTTATATAGCAGGCCTTCTTTGAGTCTGTGTCCTGATTTAATATCAATCTAATATAGATTGGTTAGAGGTAGTCAGCATGGATTTACAAAAAGGAGGTCATGCTTAACAATCTTGATTCATTTCTCTGAGGAAGTGACAATGAAAGTGGACAGCGATGAAGAAGGAGACATAATTTACTTGGACTTGAAAAGTCTCTCAATACAGTGCCACATAACAGATTAATTTATAAGGTTAGCAAGTATGGGACTGATAGTAAAATACTCAATTGGATATAAAATTGGCTTGGTAACAAGGCCCAGGGAATGGCAGTAATGGTTATAGATCACACTGGGGAAGTGCTATGCACCCTGGGGTGTGTATTCTTAAGGATAATAAGGATGGGCAAAGTCAAAAACAAAGGTGGTGGAGAAAGGAGGAAAAATGATGCCAAAAAGAAAACATGAAGGCTACAGTCTCATGAGAAGCAAATGATCATGCCAACATGCAATTTGAAATTTCAGGTAATGCTCAGTGAAGAAAACTGTCTAGGAACTGAAGGGGAAGGAGAAGGCAAAAATTAGAGCTTTTTCAAAGTGCCAATGAGCAATAAGTGGGAGGCATGTATCAGAAACTGGTCTTATCATGAAAAGTCCAAGAAACCTTGGTCCTTGCTATGAGTATGAATCATAGAATTTAGGTTGTGTTTTCAGATCAAAGAAATCTTTGAAGAATCCTAGTTCTTTCCATTTGCTATAATCTAAGAAGACTGGACTTCCTGAGCTGAAATAATTTTTTGTCACTACCCTGCAAGATGCTATCTTGCATTCTGTAATAAAGCAGACAACGGGCTAGAAGAAAGAAATGAAGGACAGAAGAGACAACAGAGGATGCTAAGAGACCTCAGAGATTCACAGCACTGAACAGAATTTGGAAACTGCTTTCAGTGAATGCTCACCTCCTTACAATGTAAACTTTCCCGTCTCTTGGATTATATTAAAGGAGCTTCTGGAAAAGCTGTGCTGGTGATGCCGGTGCTGCCATCACTTAGTGCTGCTGTCAGATCAAGAAAATGCAAGCTTTAATGTCCAGCAGAGTTTCCACTGTTGCTTTCGTAGGCAGCCAGGCCCACTTCCACAAAGCATGGGTGAGAAGGCAGTCTTTGCAGTCCTACCTGTGTCTTTGCCTCACTCCCCACCTTTTTTAAAGGTAGGAATCTCTGGGAAAGGTGTTTTTAATTAAACAAAAGAGAATTACTCTCTTAGCGTGTGAGTGGTGTGGTACTGCATTAGAAAGGAAACGATGCAGTGTAACAATTAGCCTGACTCATTGGTCTATGGTTCATACTATAGGCTTTGCTTTATTTGATTATGAGCATTGGCTCAAAGCTTTGGTCTTGAAGACATTAAAGTCATTAGTCAAGCTCTCATTGATTTGAGCAGGACCAAGACTTGACCCTTCATGGCTATTCAGAGGACAGAGACAAACTTTTAAATCAATCAAGAGTGTAGACTCATTCTGCTGGGGTCATATGGTTAATACATCCTGTTCCTGTCATTTCCGCTATAAATCTGTGAATGCTTTTAAAGCAAGAGGAAAACCTGATTCCTTTCCTTTTGCCAGAAAATATTATGTTCCCTTTTATTACAAACAAGACAAACAAGGGGTCCTTTTTCTCAGGAAAATTTTTAATGGGAAAGGTAATCTCAATATTTCCACATCTCTAGAGTCAGTGAAAGGTAATTTGAGACAAAGTACTGCGCAATACAGTGTCCTGTCTGCAAAGCATGCAAACCTTCTCCCACTGACTTACCATAAGCCTTTATTGAGCCCTGACAATCTTTTTGCCCAAGCAATAAGTCAGTACACATTGTACTGTTGGTGTCTACTAAAAGATCCCTCTTTTTCTGCATTGCATCTGGTCTACACAGTTTCTACAAGTAGGGAAAGAATTTATTACTTCCTACAAATGTAATCAAACTCATAATTATTGATTTCATTTGCTTGGTTTTGGATCTGAGTCACTAAGCTCTCTTCTAGAGTACAGTACTTCTAGAAATGTAAAATATATGAAATAATTCTGAACTACTCTGGGTTTTTGTTTTGCTGAAAGACCCACCTTACGGTGATTATGGAAATAAAAGCTGCTCTTGCACTCTCTCTTGCAGACTTTAGGATTCTGAACAAAACAGTAGTGGAGAATACCCAACCCGATTCAGGCCAGTTAAAAGAAGAACTCTGCATTCTTGGCTTATCTGAAGTCCTACTGCTTTCAGAAAGATCCTGTTCAGTCCTGCTAGGGCCACAAAGGTGATCAGAGGTTGGGAGCACCTTTGCTGTGAAGACAGGCTGAGAGAGTTGGAGTTATTCAACATGGAGAAGAGGAGGCTTCAGGGAGATTTTATAGCAGTCTTCCAGTACCATAAGGGGGTTTGTAAAAAGGAGGAAGAGGGACTTTTTATATGGACAGGTAGTGACAGGACAAGGGACAATGATATTAAATTGAAAGAGGTCAGGTTTAGATTACATATTAGGAAGAAATTCTTTACTCAGAGGGGGTGAATCACTGGAGCAGGTTACCCAAGGAAGTTGTGGATGCCCCATCCCTGGAAGTCTTGAAGGCCAGGTCGGATGGAACCCTGAACGACTTGATCTATTGCATGGCATCCCTGCCCATGGCAGCAGAGGGGTTGGAACGAGGTGATCTTTGATTCCTTCCAACCCAAACCACTCCATGACTCTATGATTTGCAGAAAAAAATTTGGGTATGGTTTGTTAAGTTTTATGAAAACAGCTTCCAGTTCTCACTTATGGAAAGATGAAGGAACAGGTGAAAGAAGGGAAGAAAGGACCTTTATTATGCATATATACATAGGTACCAACCTGCCCAGTCTGAAAACCCAACTGGCTTTCAGAGGTAGCAGATCTGCATGTCTGTGTGCATGCAGGTGCATGTTTTAGAAATGGTTTGATCTTACCTGAGCATCTGTGGCTCTGGTGACATCCCATTTGTTAGCAATTCTGTAGGCTCTTCAGCAAACTCACTGGATAGATGACAGTTCATTAAATTAGTTGACAATGCACATCCAGTCTTTCCACCCTCCTCCCCCAGCCCTAAAATGAAAATAAAGAAATTACAATGGCAAGAAGGGAAAATACTATGCAAATAGCTCTGAAAGCTCTGACACATTTAAACTAATGCAGTTCCTAGAATCATAACAATAAATGTGCTGTCAGGGGCATCACAGTTACTCCAGTGACACGACCACCTTGCAAGAGCCCTAGTGCAAGCTCTCAGAGCTGATTATCTAAATACTCCTGAAACATTTTTCTTTCACTGTAACTTTTCAGAGTCATGAGGCTTTGAAAGCGCCCTTTTCCTCTTGCAACCCTTCAGGTAGCTTTTAAATACCTGCATATATCACCTAGCAAAACAAGAGGTTCAGGAACAAATTTTCTAGAGGTGGCAGTTACTGAGATCAGTTGTTTTAGAAAATGTTCTTTGATGAAATGACTTGACAAATTTTGCTCAACTTCCTATATGGCAAACAGTTTTTCCTCAAATATTACAAAGATAGCAGTTAGGCCTAATCCAAAGAACCATTTTCAAAGGGATCCACCCTTTCAAGCAGTTTTTTTTTGTTTAATAAAATTGCTGCAGATAATAATTTAAAAAATCCATTCCCCAGAGATAGACTGGTGCAACAACATCATTATGAAAACCCCCCATGAAATGGCCTTTCCATAATTTTCTTTAATGCACAAATTTTCTCATTCAACTGTGAATCTTAGAGCAGTCTATTAAGTTTGATCATCAGCTCCGTGCTCTGATGCCATGTATAGACAGTATGGTTGAGATATAAGAAGCCCTTATAACAGCTCAGAAATGCCCCTCTCAAGCCCCTTCTTGGAATTAGTGTCTTTAGTTAATCCTGGTTAACACTTATTTGGAACAGGCATGTTATTCTTCCATTTAGATTTATTCTGGTCATTCTTTCAATCTCCATTTAAATTCTGTTTTCCTCTCAGTTGGCATCCGCACCCCTAGCTACCTCACAAACAAGATGCATTGCCAACTGGAACACACAAGCAGAGCTGAAAGCAGCACTGCTAACCTCTGCTTCTTTCTACCCCCTGCAACTTGGAGCCATATCAAACTCCGTGCTTGGAGCCTGGGAAGTGGGAATCCTGAACTGCTTGGAAGCTCAAAGAGCCAGACTTCAGCCTTTTAAAGTACTGGGCTGGCTCACTGAGCTATAACTGTGCATTTAAAAAAAAAAATCAGCCCAGCAAGCCAGATTCACATGCTCTTACTTCAGCTGAGTGTATCTTTCACTGTAAAGAATTGTGCTGCAAACTGTGAATAGACAGTTTTACTCAGCATTAATAAGGCAACTAGAAGCTGACCGTGAATGACTAGCCCACTAGCATTAATTTCTAAGTGGACATACAGAGGAGAAAAGATTTAGGCACTCATTTGACATTTTGGCTATAGGCAGCCCTATCTTGATTTTACATGCCTCAAACTTGCATTCTTAGAGACTGTATACCCAACAATAACAAAATAAAATATGGAATTTGGGAATCTTTGTCACAAGTGGGGATAGTGAAGAAAGGCTGTGAATGAAGGAGAACTGCGGTGGGCGAGAAGGCTCCCTCTCCCTCCTGTTCCACCCCCCAGCCCTCCTCTGTGCTTGCAGCAGTTGCCACAGAGTCAGCACACAGCGAGGGGTACGTGGGGTGGCATCTCCTGTGCCTTAGCTTCTCCCTGCTTTTCACTGCAGACACTAAAACCACTTGCCCTGGGCCTTTTTTCAGAATTAATGCAGGTTGTTCCCTTTTTAAGGCCAGC
The DNA here is from genome assembly GCA_013400975.1 of Atrichornis clamosus. Lineage (NCBI taxonomy): Eukaryota > Metazoa > Chordata > Aves > Passeriformes > Menuridae > Atrichornis > Atrichornis clamosus. The sequence goes on along the minus strand of WBMZ01004506.1, from coordinate 20,270 downwards.
CACTGTGTGCGGATATCTGTGTAATCAAAACGGTATTTGACTTTTTCTTCCCCTTTCATTTGTGGGACCAAGGCTTTTTGCCTGGTCAGTTCTGCACTGGTAAATGTTTCTGTCCGCAGTTGGTAAGGCAGAATGTCTAGTAGCACGACACCAACAACTTACAGGTTGCCACACTGGGGAAAGAAAGTACACATTTAAAAGAATCAGCAGCCTAGGTAGGATATAATGTGACTGAAGGGTTTCACTGTAACATTGTAGAGTACAAAAATGAAAATATAAAGTGCATTTTAAATGATTAATGTACAAAAGCTGACCTCTTCCTGTGTGCATTAATCAAGAAAAAAATGCACACTTTCTATAGTGGTTAATGTTGCAGGTCCATTATTCAACTTTGATAATGTGCATAAAAATGCTCAATATGACAATGAGTTGGGGTAGCTGAGAATTTAGAATGGTGGCAAGTTTGTTGTAGTATTTGGATTAGCATTCTTAACCTACATCTTGACAGCTTCTTTTCTTCATTTCACAAGGGTTAATAAAATCTAGCTTTATCCTCTTTGATTTTTGGGTTTTTTTCCTTGTATTTTAAGTTTGTTTGTTTTTTTTTTTTTTTAACGAAACAATTAAAAATACCTGCTCAAACAAATACTACCAGCATTCATTAGTCAGGATGGTTATATGTAAAAGAAATGATGCCAGATAGTAACAAATCCAAGAGAAGTTTATTATGAAAATGGCACCTGCGGGATGAAAAAAAATTAAGTTACATAAAGACAACCATGTATGACATGTATGAGAATCTACAAAAGTATAAAAAGAACCCTGTTGTAAATGAAGTATGTACATTTCTGATTTGCAGCATTATCAATGATCAATGAAAAAAATGTTTCAAATAAGCCAGGCACTCAAGAAGTTAGATTCGGTTAGCTTAACACAAAATAAATGTACCATAGCTGTCACTTTTTAACATTTTAATTTTTTTATATTGTAGAGTTGGTAACACTGCTAAGATTTATACGAACAGAATCCCTTTCCCCATTATTCAGCTACTTGGCACCAGTCTCCTCATAAAAGATTTCATATATTTGTACAAGGAATAGTTAAAAACACAGACACAGTCTTCACAGGTAATGAAGTTTTTTTTTCATTTTGTAATTTTAAACACTATGGATTTAGACAGCAGCTGTGATTATCTGTTAGTTTAAATCACCAGAAATCATTTTGACACAACACAGAAACATTTATAAAAAAAACCCAAAACAACAACAGCTGTCTAGCTGTTCTTTGTAGCTGATAGGTGCAGTCCTTTGATTGTTCCATAGCTAGAGCAGAGCTTCCAAAATTAAACTTTGAATTTCCCAATCAGCTTTCTCGCCTTTTTCAGACCTACTTAAATCCTCCTATGGACCCTTTTAAAGCTCATTAATTAAATTTCTGGTGTCCAATTCCTTTTTTGCTATCACTCCTCTGTGGCTTGGATCTACTTCTCAAATTCAAAGCTACTGCAGAAATTGACTCAACACAGTGAGTGATCAAAAATTCGAAGGACAGCTGAGTTAATACATTAGCATTGCACACATAAGCGAATATATATGACAATTCTAAGCTCAGTTTCCTTTTCAAACAATGCCAGTCGACCTTTGAAAGAATTTCCTATCTCACTGGTAATTGCTCTACATATTGCTCTGCCAGCCTACCTAGGAGAAAACCAAAGAAATGCACCCTCTGCTTACAGTTCGAGCACAAGGACTCTGGGAATGTTAACAACTGAGGCTATATGGCGTCAATTTGCTTAATATATCTGAGCATTACTCTGTAGTGCATTGTGGGGTACACTGGAAGAGTAAGTCATACCCAGAATTCCTCCGTGGGAAAAATGGCTCCATTAACCTTGAGCTAGTTAAGAGTCTTTTATCTCTGAGAGTGAAGAAGAGAGAACGAGAGAGCAAGAGAAAGAGAGAGGGGAAAAGTGTGGAGGAGGGGGGAAAAAGGAAGGGGGAGAGAGAGGTTGGAGAATACACAACAGCAAAGCAACAGCAGAAATTAAAAGGTATACAGACAGTGGAAGCAGCATAAGGTGACATTACAGAGGAAGGCCACCACACAAAAACCACTAACCCCCAAGAATCACTGGTTCACTAGGACTGCAGGAATGGGACTTTACCACTCCGGACTAGAGATAAAGCACAGAGAAGACAAAGGACAAAACAACTACATTAGCTTAGTATATACTGCATATAGTAACACACATTGAAACTGCAATGGGACTGACAGCCAAGGACACTTACACATTGTACACATTACAGTTCTCACATCTGTTATTAGATGCCTTAACAAACAGCTGCCAAAGATGGAGTGGAAGAAGAATTTATATTTGACAGTCATTTGGAGTGTTTGACACTACACTGTGATTTCTGGCAACAAAGACAAAATAGGAGATTTCTTTTATTTTACTTAATGTGCAGTTTTCAGTTGTAGTTATCTATTCAAGCTTATTAACCCATCCTTTAGTTTTAAAACATATTGGTTTCAACACTAGAAATAAGGAAAAAACCCAACAAAAAATACCCAAATCAAAGAACAAAAAGAAATTTACAACCTTCCCTCTATAATATTAAATGAAAAACAAAACATGTTAAATAGTTCTTCTGGTTTTTTTTTTTTACTCTGAAGTGTTATTTGATGTTGTAAAATTAGCCTCAGTTACACTGAGAAAAAAATAAAGCAAAACAATATGCACCTAAGAAACTGCTCCTCGCGTCAATTAAATTGAGTTTTTTGTTTTTAAGCACTTTTTGAAAAAGGCTTCCTGACCCATTTAAATTTGATGTGAGGCTATGCTTGTTAGTTTGGAGGTAACAAATTTTAAGTCCTGCAGCAAATGTTAATGAGGGCTTTTGTCTTAACTAACCAAGGAGACTGCAGCACCCCACTATAAACCAGTACGGAACACATTCTTTCCAAAAAACCCAGCCCACAAGCTGCATATTGTATGAAGACATTACAGATTAATAAATGATAGCACCATGGTTTTAGAAATTAAGTTAAAGTTTCAGTAATTAACATTTAGTCCAACTTTTTAACATTCTAGTCACAGGCCAGAAATTAACTTTTTAAGAACCCAAATTATTTTATGTGCAAGTAAGAAAATCTTAACCATAAAAAGAGAATTAAACTCTGCATAAAATTCTAAAATACTATCCCCTATTTTAAAGGAATTAGGAACAAAACCCCCTTTTCATTTGACTTAGTCAAACAGGGCACATTGTTTATGCTTGTCTCTTTTAATCTTGATCATATCAAGATCATTTTGAAGTAAAACCAATGGTTGTCACTTTAAAATCTCTTTACCACAACACTGAGTATTCTATGGCAGAGGCATACACATATTAAAGGCATCTTAATAAAGATGCAAAGGAAAAAACACACATCTTAGAAGAAGACAAAATGGCAGGCAACTGGTACTTCGACTCTCTGAAGGCAAAAATAAAAAAATATCTTTACATTAAAGAATAAGTCAAGTTAAAGAGAAAGGGAATGAAATGGGGACCATCATATTGAGATAATAAGCTGACCTGCTCAAATTCAAAGTGCTAGAATTAAAGGTCTAAATTAAAACATAGTCTATGCCTCAGAGTATAACACTGAACACAGTATGTGGTCATATTTCAATCCTCTTTCCGTTCCAGAGTCTGTGTAGTGTGAATGCCATTGCTGTACACAGGAAACGGAAGAGTGGAAAAAAGTCCTTCGGCAGTTGTGAACACATTCCCTGCAGGCATTTGGGTCAGACTGGCCCCGCTCACAGCACTTCCAAATGGTCCCGACATATTGAGTCGGTGAACGTGGTGGTAGAGCATTTCCATCGGTGTTTTAGGATCCAGCCCAAAGCTGGGGCTGTTAACATCAACAAAGTTAACAGCATGGGTGTTGGGGAGGAGGTTGCCCTGCATGGCTAAAGTAACTTCAGCTGGAGCATACCGAATAGTGCCAGTGGTGTAGACCCTCTGAGCAGCAGTGCTGGTCGCAGCAAGGGTTCCTGTTACCCTGTGAACCAAAGGAAGCACCACATTGCCTGCTTGTAACCTCTGAAGGGCTTCCAGGTCCCCAGTGTACAACAAAGAGTTGGAAGTTGTGGGACCTCCTGGATGTTTGTCCCTTGGAGATGCTGAAAGTGGGGGTGACAAAGGATCAGAGGACACAGGAGCCAAGGCCGAGTTGGATGAGGTGCTGAACTGAGTTTTACGGCTGGCAGTATTTTCAGTCCCTGGTGGGGTGAGAACAGAGTCTGGAATGGAGACATGTAAACTACTGCTGGCTTGGGGGGAAGGGAAGTGCTCGGAGCTGGGGGGCTTGGTCATACTGTAGGGTGATTCATTCCTTGAGATTTCCCTGTTGGGTGGGTAATTCCAAATACTGCTATCATTATCAAAATTGATAGGTTCTGAGATTTCTGTTTTAATTTTGAGCACTGAGGCACTGTTTGGTGACGAGAGCAGCTGGGGCTGGTCCACCAAAGCTGAGTCAAGTCCATTTGGGCTTGAAGTGCTTGAAAGCCTTCTCCGAGTCATGCTGCCTCCCTTTTGCTTTTTTCTCCTCTTCTTCCTCTTCTGATGTTTGCTGGAAGACTGGGCATTTATTTCACCTGCACTGTCTGAGTCCTTGGCACTGTCGGAGGTCAGTGATTCACAGTTCTGCAACCGCAAGTCTGACTCACTCTCAACATAGCGCTCCACCTTGATCTGCATAGAGCCAAGAGTGCCAAAACTGTCCTCAGGGGCCTTTTGATTCTCAAAGTCTGAGTTTTCAAAGCTGTCATCACTGTCCCTGCTGTCCTGGTTGCTGGAGCTGTTCCCATCATCATTACAGTTCATTTCGTTGTCTGACTGATTTCCTGACTTTTTCCTGTCAGATTCAGGGTCTTCACTGTTTTCTGACTGGTTTCCTTTCTCATCTGACTTTGAGTTCTCATTGTCCTCTGGAGCAAAATGAAAATGAAACAAACCATTAGCAACAGGAACATAATATTATAATCCAAGCTCAGCTTTCTACCTACCAATGAGACTTGATTTGCTTTAAACATTTCTGGCAAAAGGCGTTCTCTTCTGTAGACCTACATTGTTTTTGCAATGTGGTTTTGGGAGAGTTTTGGTCACCGTGAATCTTTCTGACTCAAGATTGCTAAAGCATTAGAAGTCTATGCTACATGACTGCACCTTGATAGAGGGGGCCTTTTCATCTGCTCACTGGACAAGAATCATATTGACAACTGTGAGCACAACGGCTTTGTAGCCATGCCATCCAAAGAGGAGACAGAGAACAATCCCATTATCACTGTTGTGTTCTGGTGCTTGTTCCTTCACATCCATATTCTCCTACAGTGGGCAGGCATCCAGGTATAGCACTATTTACTAATGAAGATTCTAGTACTTTCATCTCATTTTCCTTTGACCATTGCCACTTTTGAAGTGGCATAGTGTCTCTGGTTGCAGTGGAATTACTGCTAATTTCCTCTTGTGTGAGAGGAGAAGCAGGTCATATGTGCATAAATCTGAATGAATAAACCAGTTAAAATGAATGAATAAACCAGTTTATTGTTTAAATAATTTTGTTACGTTGCTAGACTGTCTTCTCATGTTCTCCTGAAGGGCAACAAATAAAAAGAATACAGAAAAAAAAATGAGCCAGTGAATTAAATTCTTCATTGTTCCAAATAATCTAAGGACCACTGAAAATAGCCCAACTATAACACTGAGAAGCTGTCACTCTTCTTGCCTGAATTCATTTAATTATAATTCCAATACGGGTGAGATAAACACTCCAGCCTGCCGGACTTGGAGAGCCAAAGCAGCTTTGAGACTGAATATGCTCCATTATCACACTATGTTCGAAAGGGTCACGAAAGGCTTCAGGAGACCCTGTCTTTTACAGACCAGCCAGAAACCTTTTGTTGACTAATAAAAGATGTTTTTCACTCATCAGAGCCAAGTACTACTCTTTTCAATATGCTTGTTTTAGGGAGAGAGGGGAAGGGCCAGTTTTCCTCTAAAGATTGGTTACTCTTGGAGCCATGTCAATACCAAACAATTTCCCAGAAGTGCTGAAGGTGGGTTTGACAGGAAGTCTGCCTGAGCACTCAGGACACTGGACTTCACAAGCCACATAGCAGGACTTTTGCTTGTGTCATCAGCAGCAGAAAGAGCTTTCTCTTGAAAAATAAAACCCATAGAAGCAAAGTAGCAACCGTAAACCCCTACATCTTATCCAGCTTTTTGTTCCACCTAGGAAGTTCTCTTACAACTTTTTCTTCCTTTTTTTGAAGGCAATTTCTTTTAAGGCCATGGTTTCTAGCTGTTGAAGAGTGGGCTTAGGGTGAGGCAGGCTAAAGCTGCACAGTATTTGCCTGGGATTATATCAGAACTTGAAATGCACTTGTTGGTTTCATCCAAGGTGCTGTTCCAGTTTCAGGTCCTTTGGTATTTCTACTTAATTCCTTTGTAATAAAAAGTTCCTGTGTCTACAGTTTTCCAGGACTCCCAGACATGTCCTTCTGAGATGTAGATATCTGTGCATCTTTGGAATGCTGTCGTGCTCTGCATCAGCTTTTGAAATAATGAATGTACTTGTACTTCTCACCTTCTCACCTGGAGAAACTTTCAGTGCACATGGGAAATGCAAACTGTTCTCCACACGTGTTATTTGGCTATTTAGGAACAAGACAGCATAAAGGAAGCACTGGGAATGGGTGAAGAGATTGCCAATGATGGTGGTCAACAAGCCTGCATGTTGACTTTAAACCAAACTGTCAAAGGAGAATAATTAAAAGCAAAAGATGAAAGAGAACAGCCATATCATATAACATTAAGGCATGGTCCTCTTGCTTTTTCTTGATTTATATCACTGTTTATATTACATATCCATTTTCTCTAGACTTTTTTTGGTTGCTACCTTAGACATGAGAGAAAAAATTATCTATCTATCTATCTATCTACCTATCTATTTTTCTTGCATACTACAGCAGAATGACATCTTTACTTTGGGCCACAGGAAACCATGCTTCTTTTAAGGCCAGATGATCTGTACCTGTGCCTAGGTAACCACTATTAAAACTAACAGGGAATGTGTGAACCATTTGTGCGCTGGACCATCTGTAGGACTAATTTGCACTGTGAGTTTGACAAGTACACGCAGCTTTTAAAAAACATCTGAAGTCCCAGACTTAAAGAGCTTAAAAACAAGTTACTGAACCCACACCTTATAATTAAATATAACTTTTAACCCAAGAAAACTCAAATTTTTCAATCTTCACTGCCCCCTAGTGAAACTCCTCAAGAATGTATTTATACATGAAAATCTCATAAAGATTGAAAGTAGAGACATCTCTGCAGAACGTCTGCCTGTTTTGGAAAGAGAAGAACTAGAATGTTATTCAACAGTTGCAATCCCAAGTTCTCTGCGCAAGGCACAATACCTGTTCATAAGCATAGCTGGGAAATCAAATATTTAATTTGGTGCTATGTAGGCAAGAATGCATGGAGAGAATGAAAGAGGAAATGGAGATACTGTGGAAATCCTAAGGTCATTAAACTATATTGCTAGCTTTTTTCAATTTATTTTGTTGTTGTTAAAATGGAACAATACTTAAGAAGAAAAAACAACTGGAAAGTTGGCCAATGTGCCTCTGATGATACGAACATTTTGTGGGTAAAAAGGCACATCATGGTGTTACCTGAGTTGTCTTTTGAGTCCGATTCAGAGTCAGAGGTCTCTGAGGATTCTGAGGTTTTCTCTGGCAGATGAGGAAGTTGTGCAATATCCATTGGAGTGTCCTTGTACTCTGGGTTACTGAAGAGGATACAGCAAATATCAACACAATTGGATGATTTGCAGTTTCATGATTTTTCTCTCTTTTCATATCAAAGTTCAGGAACAAAGAACATAAATAGGAAGAATAACAGAGTAAACACAGAAACATATATTTTTGGCTCCTCTGAGATTCACAGCAGGAATTTTGTGGAAGTTTATTTTAATACTGCTGTCAAATACTTTTATTGACCAGGTACTAAACCTTGTTTGATTCTAGTGAAGTTTTAGAGCTATCAAAGCATTCTTACTGAAGTGGGACATCATGGCTTGTGTGATATCTAGCAGTAAAGCTACACTGTGTAATCATCCAACAACAAAATATCTTGATTTTGATCCCATTACTGTGCCTGGGAGGACAGAGAGGGTGTTTTAACTTTTCCAATCTGTTTCTCTCCTACTGGCAATGTCTATTAGAGTTATCTCTGTAACAGTATTCTTTATCAGACTTGCCAGAGCCCTTTCACTACCTGTTTTTCTCAACATTCCAGTTTTTCACACTTTAATCAACCATACCATACATACAGTTATTAAGAAGGTGCTCAGCTAGGACTAAAGAAAGTGATCACTGCTCCAAAAAATCTGCCCAAAAAATTAGATTTAAAAGGTTATATATATATTTAAACACTGCACACATGCATCCACATCAGAAAGAAACCAAAAACAACCTCTCTAACTATATGACAGATGCACATGTGCATGTTAAGATGCATATGTTAGGGATAAAGAACTGTCAACACACCCATTATAATCATATCTTCATCTGCTCATGTGGTGCTCACCTGTGACTTGTTAGCAATGAACATGACTGCAATCTAAAAAAGCTACACTACCAGAGAAACATAAAAATCCCCCTACAATCCTATGCTTTTGCTTGGTTTGTACCTCTTAAAACATGTTCCTTTCCTAAATCCTTGCAAAGGCAGGGCAAAGGCAGGGGAACAGACACAGCTAGACATAAGTGGCATAGGAATACTAAAAATAAAAAAGTCTTTAATAATTTTTAAATAGGTGAGCATTTCCATGCAGTTCAAACTCTAGTCTGGTGATAGAGCAGAAAATCCACAGTACTGCATAGAACAATATGAGGCAGCACTGGGGGTGTCTGACATGCTATCACAATGACAGTGTGCCCATATTCAGCCTGTTAGAGTGTACTGTGAAAATTCAGAGTTCACGTAGTTCACATTGAAATGCCATCTTATGATTAGCATCTTTATGGTTTTGTCCTAACAAAGTGACTTTATTCTGTTGCATCCCAGGAACTCCCCAAATTTGCTCCCTCCAAGCAAAAGATGCTTGAGGGCTTTCACACTGTGAATAACAAGTTGCTAGAACAAGAACAGCATTAATCCTCTCTGTCACTATAATTAGTCTATCCTTTTACAGACAGCTGAATCATACTTTCTAATGCATGGAAATGTATACAGACCAGTACTCCTGCTATGAGTAGACCTAATTATGCCTTGATCTGTTATTAAAATATTATTTGGACATTTGGACCTTTCGTGGATTCCAGTACTAGGAGAAATCTAAATTAAAAATACAAATTCAGTGAAGATGTTAATCTTTCTCTAACAGACTAATGAATGGAATGCAACAGAAAAATCAGGTACTGGGAGGAGATCTGGGGAAGACNCCCATTACTGTGCCTGGGAGGACAGAGAGGGTGTTTTAACTTTTCCAATCTGTTTCTCTCCTACTGGCAATGTCTATTAGAGTTATCTCTGTAACAGTATTCTTTATCAGACTTGCCAGAGCCCTTTCACTACCTGTTTTTCTCAACATTCCAGTTTTTCACACTTTAATCAACCATACCATACATACAGTTATTAAGAAGGTGCTCAGCTAGGACTAAAGAAAGTGATCACTGCTCCAAAAAATCTGCCCAAAAAATTAGATTTAAAAGGTTATATATATATTTAAACACTGCACACATGCATCCACATCAGAAAGAAACCAAAAACAACCTCTCTAACTATATGACAGATGCACATGTGCATGTTAAGATGCATATGTTAGGGATAAAGAACTGTCAACACACCCATTATAATCATATCTTCATCTGCTCATGTGGTGCTCACCTGTGACTTGTTAGCAATGAACATGACTGCAATCTAAAAAAGCTACACTACCAGAGAAACATAAAAATCCCCCTACAATCCTATGCTTTTGCTTGGTTTGTACCTCTTAAAACATGTTCCTTTCCTAAATCCTTGCAAAGGCAGGGCAAAGGCAGGGGAACAGACACAGCTAGACATAAGTGGCATAGGAATACTAAAAATAAAAAAGTCTTTAATAATTTTTAAATAGGTGAGCATTTCCATGCAGTTCAAACTCTAGTCTGGTGATAGAGCAGAAAATCCACAGTACTGCATAGAACAATATGAGGCAGCACTGGGGGTGTCTGACATGCTATCACAATGACAGTGTGCCCATATTCAGCCTGTTAGAGTGTACTGTGAAAATTCAGAGTTCACGTAGTTCACATTGAAATGCCATCTTATGATTAGCATCTTTATGGTTTTGTCCTAACAAAGTGACTTTATTCTGTTGCATCCCAGGAACTCCCCAAATTTGCTCCCTCCAAGCAAAAGATGCTTGAGGGCTTTCACACTGTGAATAACAAGTTGCTAGAACAAGAACAGCATTAATCCTCTCTGTCACTATAATTAGTCTATCCTTTTACAGACAGCTGAATCATACTTTCTAATGCATGGAAATGTATACAGACCAGTACTCCTGCTATGAGTAGACCTAATTATGCCTTGATCTGTTATTAAAATATTATTTGGACATTTGGACCTTTCGTGGATTCCAGTACTAGGAGAAATCTAAATTAAAAATACAAATTCAGTGAAGATGTTAATCTTTCTCTAACAGACTAATGAATGGAATGCAACAGAAAAATCAGGTACTGGGAGGAGATCTGGGGAAGACCACACTGCTTTTTTTTTTTTTTTTTTTGGTATATCTGCTTGTAGAGAAAATTATTTTCTGGGGTGTTTGTGGAATAGGCTCACCTATTATCTGGAAAGCAGCAAAGGGGACAGAGGCAACTGTTCATAATTCTTATGGACCACTTTTACAGCTAGAGCTGGAAATATGAGAACATTTCTGGACATTATGAAGCCCTGTTAAGGGGTGGGGCAGTGAAGCTGCACTTCCAATTCAGAATTGTCAGCCTTAAGCTGACCTCCTGAAATGCTGCATTCTGCCTTACCCTTGCTAAAAAAGAGACAAAAAAGTAGCAGGATAAGGATATATTCAGAAAAGTCTGTGCTTTGTCATATCAGGCCAGAAACACACAAGCTCCAATGAAAACTCCACTGCTGTGGAAGGTCTCCCACAGTACCCCTTCAGTGCTCTCATGCCAGGGTTAGCTCCTTCTCTTCCCCAAAAGGGGAATCAAAAGCATTTCAACATGCAAGTTTAGGCAGACACAGTCTCTTCAGGGCTTGCTGGACTTGGCATAATAAGTCACAATCTAACCCCTAGACATCACTTTGAACTCTCATGGCATCAAAGGGAATGTAACAAACCATGACAAGCAACTTAAAAGGAGAACAGGCCAGAAAATGACAATTGCATTTCATGACAATCTCAAGGTTTCAAATTTTATTTGTTTGTTTGTTCTGCCTTGGAATGAAACAGAAAATCTCCCAATCTTATCGAACATTTTCACAAAACAGAATGTGTTAAAATGTATTTTCAGATGAGAAAGGTCAGGTTTATAATTCACTGTCTCTTCAGTGACTGTTGGTTTTCCCTTGAGCTCTGAAACCAGTCCTTTAAAAATACCTTGGTAAAACAGAATTTCTCAGGGAACAGCCTTTCATTCAAGACACTACTACTATTTCTGTTTAAAATAGTTCTAATAGTTTAAAATAGTACTTAATAGTACTTTTACCTTTAAGTCCTATTTTGCTTTTTTCAGTGTGATTATTACCTGACGTTTACAGGAACTACACAGTAGTTTGAGGCTTTTTCTCCTGAGAAAGTTCCTCTCTCTGGAGTGAACTGGCAAATGCCTTTCAAAGATACCTTTTTTGTAGTGTATCAGAAATTTGCTTCCCTGCATTTTTAATATCCAAATAAAACAGTGCCAAACTCTTCACACTAGATTTTATAACACAACTACTGAGAGTTGGTGTGGATAATTTTTATCTTTGAGCTCAGGTTTAGTAGCTTTCAGGGCAGTGGAGGCATGCAACAAAATGGTGGAGGTTTATTTCAAGACTAAGGCAGCATAATAATTCAAGAATATTCTAATGTACTGAGATATGACAGATGCCTCAGTAACTATAATGAAATAGCACTGCCCTTGAGGTGGACTATATGAAAAGTTCTCCTTAGCTTTCTCTAATAGGCGGTTGATCTTTCGCTAAACCTCTCACCAACAGAGTAACAGAGACAGCAGTTCAAGCGAGAGCAGTGACTGGAAGACCTACCTAAGAAGGTAATTGACCCAAATGATATTCTTCTCACTTGCGTTCTTGGCATTGACAGCTATGGTTGCACTAGACTGTATCCAGATATAACCTCCGTTCTTCTGCATCCAGCGATAATACTTTGTTACACATTGACCCTTATTCAGCACTGGCAGGAAAATACAAACAAAACAGAAGCAAGATATAGTACGTGTTAGAATTGTGGTAAAATCATCTTTATTGTACAACATGCCACAAGTGTAAGCAGAAGATACTTGGCTTCCTTTTGGCTTAATGCTGGTAAGATGACAAACAGGATCTGAAGTTCAGTATAACTAGTTACATGTTTTACAAGTTTTTAAAGTATAATTTTAATCTTACACTCTAGTGGAAGAAGAAAAGTAAAAAACCCCTACAAATCTCTATGGTTCACAGAATACTTATTGCTGTGTGGACATTTCCAATGCACTCAATGTCAAACTGTAAAAAAAAAAAAGAAGGAAAAAAAAGAGGCAAATTTATATGTGATTTATTCATAGCTCCTAGGTAGACTTCTTTGAGATTCTGGATATTCGAAAGGTTTGAGAAGATACTCTACCCCTGCTGCTTTGATCATTTCTCCTTATTGCAGGCGATATCAACCACTGAACTTATACATCTGTTTCTTTGATCTTGTCAAACAGAATTTACAGTTCTCAGATGAACCAAATCTCCACTGGTCAGTGGGGGAAAAGTCCTTGTAGAATTTACTTTCTACCAGAGCAAAGTAAATCCACCAACAGACTGAGAAAGAGGCCTAAGGGAGGCACAGAATGGCTTGGTTAGAGCCAAAGAGTGACAGCTCTCTCCGATGTTTGAAATATGCTAGGAAACAGAGAAAGAAGTAAAAGCAATCAGTAATGTGAAACGGTGCTATTAAATGCTCACAGCAAGACATCTTAAAAATACAGATGTTTAAAGTAATACTTCAACTAAAATATTGCCATCTTGAAATGGATTTGTTTGGTGTCTGATTCTTCAGTGTCAGGAGAAGGGAATGAAATGCAAATCTTTCAGTGGAAGGGAGCAGCACAGTTTTATAAAACCCGTAAACGACACAAATCTGGGCACGGTTGTTGCTGGAGCCCTTTCCCTCCTTGCATTCCTGTCTATTCCCACAAAGCTTTGTGCACTAGAGGGCAGTGTGCCTTCACATTCACCGCCTGCTTTTGTCATGTCCTTGTCTCCGTCTGCTAAAATGAAAAACCTCTAACTGCTGTAATAAATTTGGCTAAATTAGCTGCTAAATGGTTATCTCAAGTAATATGTATTTGCATTAATCATCTTGCTCTAAACCAGAACAAGCCAGAGTCCTAAAGACGTAGTAAATTCATATTGTCCATTTAATTACGGCTAATAAGTGCTTCATATACAATAGTTTCATGAAGTACATTTTCTTTTTTTTTTCTTTTTTTTTTTTTTTTGTAGAGGAAAAAGAAAAAAGTCACTTTGGAAAAGAATAAGTATTTAAGGCAGTTAAAGTTCCTACAATAAATGTGAAAAATAACACTTTGGAGCTTTCAAGTTAACCAAATGTCTATACCCCTAATTATACATATGAGAGTATCTATATCTAAATCTGTGTACAACCAATATCTACAGAAAAAGATATTTACAAAGGCAGTCATACAGTGATGCTTTCTTACCTTGGAGGTATCCCCCAATCCCCACTGCAATTTTTCAACTACTAAAGAAAAAAAATGCATGTAAAATAGTGCCATGTAAAGTGAATGTGAAGTGCAAGTTACGTTCAGCTGTAACATAAACAAATATTTGTATCTGGGTCCTGTTGTTTTTCAGCAGCCTCTAGTGAAATAGGTTTTTTTCCAGCAGACATCCATATTTCCCTAAATTTTTACTTTTGTGTTCCAAGCTCTAAATATTCTACTATGATAATTCTTTGGCTTCAAAACTTCATTATACAGCAGAATAAAGATAAAATATGAACAACTGACTACCCAACATTTCTGTCAAACCAATGTTGTATGCCACTTTAGAAAACAGTCTCACATAAATTAGCCTAACTTTACCACTTATGAAGAATAAGGGAAGAAAAGCACTGCTGTAAGTTTTGATTATGGTAGACATTTCCATTTCAGTAAAATAGGACATTTGAAATACTCTGCTTGCAGCTGAGTGTAAAACTGATAAGCACACAAGTGCGGAGTGATAATATCTCTTTTCTGGAAACCCGAACACCCACAGTTGTGTGCAGAAACTAGTAAAATCTATCTGCACTTGTATCTACTAAATATACTGTTGTCTTCTTTGGAGTAGTTTTTATCTAGGGAGTTTACCATGCTACACAGATGCCAAAGGACAACTGTCCACATGCATATTTGAATATCAAAGTATCAGGTGAGTCACTAGCCAGTGGCTGAAGAGCACACTGGAGTTTTGCGTAATGATAGCTATAAGGACCCAGATCCTCCAGCTCTTTTGGTCCTCCTAGACAAGTCCTTCATCCTTCAATACCTTTTACATTGGTTGTTGCACCACTGGAAGGGTCTATGTCGTGGACTGAACAGAGCATTCATTTCAGAACTATGGAAAAGAGGAAAGGGTTCTTACTTTCTCGAGAATGGGAATTCGGTGCATCAGAGCTATATACAATCCATCCACACTCAGAGTTCAGGCTCACAAATATAAAGAATACATCCAAAGAACATCTGAAATACTGTATTAAAAATGAACTTTCCATGAAATTCATCTACCTGCAAATTCCCACTCTATTTTTGGCCAGCTCAGATATATTACTAAATACACAGATTTTTCCTTCCTGAATCTGTCTAAAGCACATTTCATATAAGAGATTTGTGGATCATGCTCTGAAGGAAGTCCAACAATTCAATATAAAAATTTTCTCTATAAAGAAATTCTTTGGCAGGCTGGCTGCACTGTGCTGCTAAATCTGGTTCCTACCTCCTTTGAGAGTACACTAGGCACCCCCAAGCCAATTCTGAAAATTCACAGTATACCTTGGGAAGAAATTTCTCAATGTGATGAAAGAAAAGAATGAAAAAAACCTGGAAATGTTTTCTAATTTACAGTATCTTTTAATTGTTGGCATTGCCAATCTGCAACTTAGAAATTAGATGAGAATTTTGAGACAAAAATCAATTAGAAGGACACATCAGGGAGGGAAATCTATCCAATTTATTGCTAACATAGCGTTACTGAGTAAAGCCCAGTTTCATTTTGGAGATCTTGTTTGCAGGTACAGAGAGTCCATTAATGAAGGTACTGATTTTGAGATGAAATGAAAGCAAAGAATCAGTCCATGCTATGCCCTGATTGTGATGTTGTTTTGTAACTAGCAACAGACCACGCATTTCAGTTTAGCATAAACTTCTGAAAACATAACGCCATGTAGATTACATCCTGAATGTTTTCAGGCAAATCCCCGACTCACTGAGCTGTGCAAATAATTTTATATTTCTATTTGTGTTACACACGGAGTACCCAGTCTGGCAGACAATGCAGTACTGGGGAAGGTGAGACTTGTGACCACATTGGTGGGGTGGCTTGTGTGACGGGATTATGCAGGATTGGGTTATGTAATTATAGATATGCTATTTATTATGTATATATTATATATAAAATATACACAATATTATATATCATATATATAAAATATAATATATATATTTTATATATATATATCATACATATGTACATAAACCGTTTAATCAAAGGGACTAACTGAAGTTTAATGTTTTAAAATTGGTGACCTTTCTGTCAGCTGCACAGATATATTCCCTAAAATGGTGGAAGCTAAACCTGATTAAAAATTGCTGAAATGTTACTTATTTCCTCAATTTGAATTCAGTGGTTAGCATGCAAGAAGTGCACAGTATGTCATGCTAAGAACTAAAAAAAACCCCCTCACTTATTTCTCGAAGTATGAATATATTGCTGTGTACACAGTTCCCAACAGAGGGATTTCAGTTTTCCTTGGTAGCTTTGTGCACAGCAATATACTTGTAGTGGTGGAATGAAGGAGGGGGAAAAAGAAGAAACAGTCAGTGTTCTTTGCAGGAACCTATTTCTGTTAGAAAATTAAAATAAATCAGTACAAGTTTGTCTTCAGAAATATGGTTACAAAAAGAGAAAGAACATAGTTTCTTCCTGTAAGGCTGTTCTGAGAAATCAAAGCCAAAGCTTCTAAATAGTGAGTTGTGTTTTAAAAGAAGGAAGTAGCTTAATTCAGTTTGAAGAGGAGATGAAGAAATTGTGTATCAAAAGCAGTCTTTTAGCAAAGTCTCTTACAAAAGGACATTTTACCCATGTGCATATGCATTTAAAAGCTACACTATATTGCGTATTCAGGTAAGTATTGAGTAAATAGGAAATGATGAGATCATCTTACATATTCACACAGCTTCACAAAGAGGCTCTTTATAATTGGTGAAAATATTGAGGTTACATCTGCTGTGCTATTCACCCTTCTCCCTGAAATACCTTTATCAATGACTGGATGGTATTGATACTGAATTCCCCTTGTGATAAACTTACAAGAATATTTTTAATTTACTGCATGAGGATGAAAATGCCATACTTAATACCTCAGTCGAATACTTAGCTGCAGCCACAAGTACTCTTTCTACATTCACAAAACTGGCAGACGAAACATGAAAAGGAATACTGACTCTTTAATCTCCACTTCTCCACCTAAGGCCCAAGGCAAGCTGACAGGGTAACTTCGTTCTGGAAACAGAGAGGTTTTTATTTTTTTAATTCTGGATTACTTTTTCTTCTGCTTTTGAAAACTGTAGGCTATAGGGGAATGAACCTGGCATAGACTTAAAACAAGAACAAGTTTCTTTATCTGAAAAGTTACAGTCCTTGATGCTTACAGGAAGGTCATTTTCAAAACCCACAGGAAAAATAGCATCACAGCCATAAAGAGTGCATTAAGTGCCTTATTTTCTTGTAATAGAGACAGTTTTCCATTTATAACAGCTCCGAGGATCAAGTGAGTCTTTGATGTTGTAAGGACTTTTCTATAGATTTTGTGATTAGTGAGCTAGATGTTTTAAATAGTAGGTATCCACAGATTTTAGCAATGAAAAATATTTAGCAATGTTAAATGATGCTTGTTACAGAATTAGGAACTAGATGATAGGAGACTTGTAGACATTTGGTGACACTTGTATGTCAACTCTGTGTAATTCTCCACAAATACTTATATTTTCGATCTACTACGTGGGGTGGAGCGAAGAGGAGGGGATTTAAGCCAGGACAGTGTGCAAATGCATTGTCTACCCACCAGGCCAAAAGTAAGGCCTTCACAGCAGATTGCTAGGTAAAGAATGCCACCTTCCCATCACAAGAGTCCCCATGGGTCATACTGCTCTACCTCCCCTTGTTGCATACAGTTCCTTGCCAGCCCTGTGTGACTTACTGGATCTCAACAGAGTTCTTTTAAAAAAAATACAAAGATGATAACTTAAAAAAACCCAGCTGGTTCTGTGAGGCTTTAGAAAGCTGCATTTTACTCACAACATATGATAGGAGAAAGCCCTGAGTGCTGGACAGGGAATATCTTTTTCAGGGTAGGGTAGAAGACAGTCTATTTTATCAATACCACTGACTGAGACCTGGCTGCTACCGTGATATTAATATCAGACAGTAATAGTTGCTGGTTTATAACATAAATTCATCTTTTCTTACCTTAAGCAAGAAGTAGCAGATCAGGTTCATGAAAGAAACCTGTACCTCACTGATATTCAAACTCCATTCATGCGGGATATTCTTTTAAGCATATACAGTCCCTCTAAAAATGCCAAGTATGGCAGTCGATTCACTGCTTACTTTGCAATATGAAGTACTGTTTAATTTTCCAGTGTAGTGGTGTCACATACATAAATATATGGTAAATTGGGCAAAATTAAGTATCTACAATCTTGCTGAGAAAAAAAAATAAAGAGCCTTAATCAAGCATTTAGAAAAATTTGAAACCTTAAGAATGTTTAAAAACTAAGCAATACTTTTTCTGCCTCACTTTGCAGAAAAGGAAATGTTAAAAATGGCCTGAGTCAAACTGTTAAAAAATGTGGATTCATATTAGGATCAAATTTTGTAACTTGCCCAATACAGTGAGGAAAGTCTTGCATGCTGCATGCACGAATTATCTCAGATAAGGACCAGGAAGAGGTTTTGTTTAAATTCAATCCTATGTTATCAGTTTACGTGACATCACTTCACAACAGCAGTGCAAATTTATTAAAACTCAGCAAACCCACAAAAAAAGTGTTTCCCAGCACTAAGCAAATCATAAACCCTTACTGGAACAACAGAGACATTTTCCTTCCCCTCTCCTTTTCGTGATCATTACAACATACCATTTTCCCATGGCCCATCATTTAAAATGACAATCTTATAATTATGCATAACCATAAATATTAACAAGAATATATAATTCCAGGTAGGATTTTTATTTCAAAACGTTATGTAGGTATTGATCAAATGTAATGCAACGTATTACTAGATGCGCTATACAATGGAAGCTTATGGCATGCATATCAGAAAACTTTTCTGTGGTTTCTATAGGTAAAATTGATGTAAATAAACTAACTATATAAGTTTATTTTATGACAAACAGAATTGAAAAATGAACAGTAGATTTTTCTACCTAGAATTTTCTAGGTTTTCTTTTCTGTTTCTTAACTTTTTCTTTCCCTCATGATTTGTCTCTCTCCCCATGACTTCAATCCTGCCATAAAGTGACTTTCTTCTGCTAATATTCAAATGGTCATTTAGAAACCCAAGGTGGCTTTGAACACCAACTTCAGACAGATCTTCCATTATCATTAATGAACTCTCTGTTCAAACTGTAGGGGAAAATGAAATCCCAGATCCAAATTTTGCCCTTAGCTACTGAAACTCAACATCAGAGGAGAAATTTGGCCCTTCTTGCTCAAGAAACTTAAATCTGTCCTCCATCTCTCCACGAACATTAATGTCCATCATATGACAACCCATGTAAGATCAATGGCTTTAGACTATAACCCTTTCCACACCAAATGTACCAGCAGCCTACACATAACTACATCTCCTACAAATAGGAAAAGGGATAGAAGATTCACAGAAGCAGATTGGCAGCAATATTAATTTTATTTTTTAATTACCTATGTTAAAGACGGTCTGTTTCAAGGGACAGAATCCCTTTCAACACGCTTTCATTTCTAGGATATCAGTCCTTCTTTGGGGGCTTGGGCTGAGTGAAATGAGTGGTTTCCTCAGCCTAATCTCTAGAGCAAAGGGATCCACAGCACAGTGTCATGGTAGCATGGCACAACCGAATGTTCAAACACACTCTAACCACCACAAAGATTCATCACCATCTCACATCTGACAGTAGACATTTTTCAAGTGTACTGTTCCTTTATATCAGATGACTTGTAAAAAGTAAAAACAAAACAAAGCTTTCCACCTTTGCCCACAAGCCTTAAAGAGACAGCTTAGCTCTAACAAAAACCCCACATAACACAACCTTGTAAAATAAAAATAAAAGAACTTTGGAATAATTATACATCTTGTGATCTCAGAACTAATATTTAGCAACCTATGGACATTGGGTAAAAGGCTTCAGGTGTTTTGAAGGGCATTCCCAAAAGCTTACTGAGCCAAAGTCCCGCATTAGCCCACTCACCTTATAAATTATCAGGCATCAAAACCAACATGGACCCACTGTTGCCTCTTTCCTCCCCCACCTTGTGAGCGACAAAACAGAAGTCGGAAGCAGATTTTATAAAGGTAGGGAAAAAAAGGCAAAAGCTTTATTTCGGACGCTTATCCAAAATACAAACGGGGAAGGGCAGTCCTTCCCCCCCCAGCCTGGAAAAAAGGCCCAGTATACAAAGGTTTGGGTAAGGGGATGTGGGTAAGGAAAACATGCAAAAGGAAAAGATGACTGTCGTGGTTTTGCTAGCCCTG
>WBMZ01004505.1:36595-134965 GCA_013400975.1 Atrichornis clamosus | reverse complement strand
GTCTTTCAAACTAAGACACTCCAACGTGAGAGTCAGCAGGATTTCATAGTTAAAATCTGAATTATTTTTATATGATTGCCTTTAATCTGAATTATCTGTAGGAATAATTCCTTTACATTAGGGCCAAGGCACCCTGGTCTTCCTTCGTGGAGATGTTTCCCATAAGATAGTATTACTCAATTATGGCATTTAAAATAGAGATTAATCATTTTTATCTTAAAACCTGGTTTTCAAAGCATTTAATAATTCAGAACAAGTTAGGCAAGAAAAGATATAGTACATAATTGGAAAAAGAACCTTTAGACTTAGCATATGTAAATTTGGGGTAAAAGGAAATGGCAGTCGAGGTCACTAATTTTTCTTTTTTTTTCTCCTTGCTAAAGGTACATAAATAAAGTTTCAGGAGTAACACAATTCTTCTCCTCCTCTCCATAAAGTGGAAGTGGAAGTACAGAAATTGGGTTTGTGTAACTGTTGTTCTGTGGAAAGGGTAGCTTGAAACTCACGAGCTGCAAGATGAAGTCTAGGAAATTATTGCAAACATGTAGAAGACACATGAGACTGAAAATGAAATATACGTGATGCTTACAGAGTCTTTATCTCTTCATGTCATCAACTTATGATTCATCAAGTTTATGTTTGTTGGGTTTTTTATTATTGTTTTATTATTTCCTCCTTTCCATTAAAGAAAAAAAAAGAAAAGGAAGAAAATTAGTATGTTTTGTGCCAGGAAGTCACAAAGGTAGCCAGTCGAATGTGTGTGAAAAATGAAAGCATATGTTCATTTCTGTGTGTTAAGTCAGAATAATTGTATTCCCTTAAGATGTAACTTAATTTACATGAGTCACTGTTACAATAAATAAAGCAAATATACTATAAGTAGTGTTCTTCTTGGATGTGAATGTGAATGTGCCTTTTTTTTCTTTTTCTTTTTTTTTTTTTTTTGTAACATGTTTTCCTGAATGTGCTAGCATTGCAGATGAGCTGAACTGGTACATAGCTTCACCACAATGAGCTGATTATATCAATTTTAACATCTGAAATTACAGTCAAACTTGTTCTTCCATATGTCCTGATGGACATCTGACTCTAGGCTGCATGTACTCAAGGGGAGTTGTTGATAGGGGCTGCTGGACACACCAGTTAAATCAGTAAATGTCTGAACGTCATCTTACCACTTGACAGTGCAATTAGCAGCAGCTGTGTTCAGCCCTCTCTTTTCATTAGTCCTTCCTGTTTCATGTTTTTAATGTTTATTCACATAGGAGAACAGGAGGACTTTCCCACTCTTAGAAAAAGCTTTGGCTTATATGTCCTTAATTATCCCAAATATGCAGCTTTATTTAGTAACTCATGGCTCTGCCTTTTGGGATGAAGGAGTCAGGGGATGGTTCATTGCTACAAACCTAACAGTTACCTTAAATACTAGAACTTTATGTATTTCCCCAACCCTTTTCCCCCAAGAAAAAAAAAAGCAGCTTACTGGAGGAGAACATATAATCTATTGAAAACATTCAAGTTATAGTTCAATTTTCTTAAAGGATTTTCTGAAATGGAGTGTAGGAAATAGAAAAGAATGACTGATTTTAGCTAAGACAAGAATTTTGGTGATGCTGTGTCTCGAAATTACACCTTGATAGTTTCATTTAATTCATACATTCTGCATTATGAGAGCAAGTGATTAATCTTTTCCTTGGTAGTAGTGAAAAGGAAAAGGATTAGTCACTCATACTAAGGTGTTGGTGAATAGCAGTTTATGATTTGATTAAATCTTCCTTCAGCTGTCACTTTTCCAAGCTGAAGAAACTTATTCTATTTAGAGTATTTTATTTTTCTTTTCTGTACAAAAGCCATTTTCTTGCCCATTCCATTGCCCTTCTAGCTACCTTTTCTTATTCCACTCATCTCTAGGCTGAGTTTCTAGCTAGTCTCATCTTTAGGCTGAGAGACCAGGATTGAGGACATTGATCCAAATTCAGCACATTTTGGATATATTTGCTGGCCTCCTGCTGTCAGTAACTAAACTCTTTTTGCAGCTAAACTTCTCTATCTTGTTAGCTCACTTGGTTTGTCGATTTGACTGCCCTGTGCTGGGAGCCTTCCTAACTGAATTTCTAACATCTTCTCTTCAGTCACAGAGGTGGGAGAAGAAAGGAAAGGAGCAAAGGGGTAAACATGCAATTTCAGCTTGGTGCAGTTGTACTGAAGCATGCTCTTTGTAACATGTAAGGTTAGAGGTTATTTGGAAAATAGCCGTCATGATTGTGAGCCTATTCATCTCAAAATTAAAAAGGGGGAGTTCCTCTGATTCCAATTCTTAAATCTTACTGAAAATAGAAACAGTGTGGTTTTTATCGCATAGCAACTGTTGAAGTTTTAATTATCTTTTCCTTTATCTGTTCCTCGAAGATTCCTGTTCCTCAAAGATTCCGGGCATTGTTGAATGTGTCCAGGGGGTAAAATAAAAAAAGAAAGGCGTTATGAGAAATTATGCCCCCCTCATCAAATTTCTGCCAGGAAGACCTGCCACACCACACTGAGCAGTTTTGTGTGGAAGTCTGTCTTAGTGTTTTCTGAGAAATTGGTGTTGCAGGCTGTCATTTTAGCTGGAAAGTGGCAATAAGGAACACCAAGAGTAAGTAAAAGATTAATATGATTGTTTTTCTCTTGGTGGATATTAATCTATCATTGATTTTGAGCAGCAAAGGAATTTTCTCCTGGGTTTGTAACATGGGTGTTTAAAGGAAAATTTATGTACTGATATTTTTAGTATTTCTAGTGGTGAACTCATGGGATTTTCTTTTCATAAACTTTTATGAGGAAATAGGTCATTTATAATCACAAGTATTAATGAATTAATAAATGCCTCTTTGTGAATTCAGTGTACGGATCTGAGCATGGAATTGCAGTAATTTATGCTGTTACCATAAAAGTAGTCATATAGTAGTCAACACTGAGTTCTGACCTCAACCCTAATGGAAATCAGGCTTTTTAAGTCCATTGTGATGTTCCTGCATAAAATTTTACTCCGTAAGATCTTGGCAATGCTTTGTCAAGCTTATTTTTTAAATGGCCCAAACTGCTGTGCTTTTACCCATTTCACATGACTGACATCACTGCATTATTTTCTGTATGATCACTTGTGTTATTTTCTGTATGATAAGAAAGGAAAAACAAGCCTTTTAATTTTGTTTGTTCTTCTCCAGAGCAGGGGACTTTCATTCCAGTTTTCCTGTTTCCTGGGCCGGGAATGTCCACATTATTCTCATCAATTCGCAGTACTTAATTCCTTCCACCTTGCTCCCTCCCTTACTGCTAAAAATTGAAAGGCATAACAGGATTTTTGTTTGTTGGTTTTACTTATTTTCAGGTGACTAATTAGGTTTATGATGGTGACTGCCTCAATGGATGCTTGGGGAACCTCTTCAAGTGGTACAGGTAGTGCATCAGAAAGCCTAGAAGGTCTCTGTGAAGCATCTGCTGCTCCAACTACTTCAGTATTCCTCTCATTACCTTGTTCTCATCAAATCTGCAAATTTTTTCCGTGGGCTTATGCAGCTCCTAGGTCTTTACAGATGAAATCTGGGAATCAGAGCTTGTTGCCTTATATATGTAGAGTTTCTTAGATCTATTTGGTGCTTTAATAATTTCAAAACTTCTCAGATGCTTTTAATTTCTAAAAACAATTTAGGTGATCTCAAATGATGCAATATGCTGGCACATTTAGAACATTCTGTGCGTACCATGCTTTGAAAAGAGTGTGCATCTTTAAAAAAAGGATTTCTTTTTAGTGAAAAACTAATTTCTGGGAGACCATATGTTTCCCACCACTACCACCGACTAAATATTTCCTTATGTTTCTTTCTTTGTTAATTGCCATGGTTAGGCTTCCATAGGCAATTTATGTTTCTACAGACTATTATTTTGCAGGTACTTGCATGAAATTGACTGAATACTTGACGTGTTTATATGTGAATCTGTTTGTGTGAGTGTTCATAATATCCTGTATATAATGTGCATATAAATTATAAAATAGTCCTGTTTTACAACAAAGTGCATTTGTCATACACAGAACAAATACAGTATAGGTTAATGTTTTTGAGAGGGAGCAGCACATTCAGTGAGAATGAAATAGTCTAAATGGATTTTCCCATTTTGTTGAATTTAAAAGCAGTTAAAATTCCCAGCATTTGGCATTAGCCCTGAACATACACAGTCAGTCAACACTGTTGCTGTTG
The DNA here is from genome assembly GCA_013400975.1 of Atrichornis clamosus. NCBI lineage: Eukaryota > Metazoa > Chordata > Aves > Passeriformes > Menuridae > Atrichornis > Atrichornis clamosus. Next base: position 130,727 of record WBMZ01004505.1, on the reverse strand, counting down.
ATGCAGACGTGAGACAACAAAGTGGACAGTGCAAAGGTTCTAGGCAAATGCCGACGTTTATAAACAATCAGTCTCCATTTATACATTTTTATATCTTATCATTTGTGCTACAAAGTTACTGATCATCTAACTGCTACACTATACCCATTGGCTGTTATTTAACTGTGACATTATTGTCTGTTGGTTGAATATAACATCAGCTCTTACGCATTTGAGAAAAACATCAGGTGCTGGAATGTTGTTGCATATTTCTCTCCTTGTTTTGGATTTCTTAGCTCTGTTGACAGAATATTTCCACGGCTAAATCTCACTTTTCTCAGGGCTGTCTTTCTTATGAATAAATGCTCACTGCAGCTCTATCAAAGTTTGTGTGGCAATCAGGCCAGCTGTCGGCTGTCACACTTCCCCCTTTTTGTTTTTCAACCACAAATGCAGTATTTATTGTCCTCTGCAGGGCCCTTTGCAGAAAGGACAACAAACACAGCACTAGGAGTAAAATAAAAAGGATGACAATTATAACCAAACATCCCATTTTCAGGAGGTCTTTGACCCATTTAGCAATTCACTAGTTGCCAAACAGGGTATTAAAACTAATCGAAGTCATCCTCTTCCCTTAATTTTAAAATGGCCATTCATAATTCTTTGATACTAGCAAACACTGATTTGGAGTGGTTAGAGAGAGATTCATGCAGCACATTCCATCAAAATCTTCACAGCCATGTCCATGCAAAGTAGCATTTCTAATAGAATCTACATATTAACAATCCTGACAAAGCAAGCAAAGTAGCATGATTGCAGTCACTTGCAAAAGAATGCAAGGACTGTTTATCACAAGTTCACTGAACTGTGGTGTGATGTTGTTGTCCACAGCTATTGTCATCTTCTGAAAATTGGTATGTTGGTCCAAATTGTCATCATCTTGTGGAGGTTGATTTTGGAGCCTGTTGCTGTCATCTCACGATGCTTTCACACCTTGCAGGAATCCACTGGACGCCAGTACCTGTGGAAATACAAGCATGCTCACACCCCCCTTTTTCCTTCTGTTTTTGTTTTCTCGTGGTGCCGCGGATGCCGGCAGCACTCAGCACAGCGGGGCCCACAGCTGCTGCCCCAGCGCAGCGAGGAGTAGGAGGAGGAGAGCACCACGTAGTACCCAGATTATAAACAGTTTTTCCTCAGTAGCTAAGCAATCCTTCATGCTAAAGCGTACTGATGTCTCACCTTTCACCCCAAAAGGGTCTTCTACGGCTCGAGCCCTGGATGGAAAAACCCCTGCCTCTTAAGTTACGTCGGCCTCTGTCCTCCTGGCTTCGCCCTGCCAGTCCCTCTCACAACCCATGAGCTTCCCAATGAATCCCGTCAGTCATAACCAAAACTCATTGTCCCCGAACAATGTTGGGGTACCCAGTTGTCGTGTTAAAGTTAGGACAGTCCACAAAGGACAAAGACAAAAGTAGGGCAAAGAGTGCGTGTTTATGTTAATGAAGGCATCCCAGCTTGCAGTGCCCCATACTTTCCATCAATGCATCAATTTTTCTAAGATCCTGCAACAACCTCCACTTCCCTGACTTCTTTTTGATTACAAAAACAGGGGTATTCCAAGGACTCGTGGAATACTCCATGTGTCCTTGTGCCAGCTGTTCCTGTACTAAGGTGTGAAGAGCAGCTAATTTATCTTTACTCAGGGGCTACTGATTGATCCACACAGGCTGGTCAGTGAGCCATTGCAGCTGCAATGGGCCGCCCTTTAACACACACTTCCTCACACATGGGCTCTTTATTGTGAAATGGGCTTTGAGCCTTGTGCCAGCACCCTAATTTCCTGTGAATTGCCTGGATAATTGTTTTCATTTTCAGTCACCTCACAAATGCCATTTGACCAATGAAATACATGAAAAATTGACTTGTATTTGGCCATATCTCCTTCTCAAAGGAAATAGTAATGTCTGAGTACCCTTTAGTCTTTTTACATCAATCTTCTCTGGCACGTAGAAGTGTTGCAGGAAAATAAACCCAGATCATATTTTCTAATACAAGGTAGAAGTACAAAGTTCTGTTGATAATTTTTCTCTCATGCTATAAGGAAAGCATCTAGTCAAACACTGACATGAGTAATATTTTCACTGGTGTGTGAACCTGCATAATTCTGTGACTTCTGCTTGGGCAGTTACTCATCATCTCTTGAAGGTGAATAAAAATAGTCCAAGTAATGTGTTGCACAAAACCTTTTACATAGCACAGCCAACTTTCTAGAGTCCTCTTTTTTAGCTACAGAAAAATCTCACTAAAATTTATTTACTAGATTGCTTTCTGTAACATAGGATCACTCCCAACACACCATGTTCTCATTAAACTTGGCATAAAATTAAAAAGAACTGCTACACAAGGGCAGAAAGAACAAGTGATTGCAAGGAGAATATACATTTGGGGGTCAGGGGATAAGGGGTTTTTGGTGAAGTTCATTCAGTCAGTAAAAAAAAAAGCATCTTATCATAATAGTATTTAGTGCAAAGGTATCTGAATAAGAGAAATCAGAAGCAGTGTTGAATCTGAACCTAGTAAACCAAGATAATGCAAATGCATTTACTCTACTCTTCAGAAAAGTATGAAAAGTTATTTTGTATGTTAAGCACAATAAACTGTGTATATTTGTCAAACCTATACATTTTGATAAAATGTCAGTTTTAGAGCATTCAAAAAAATCAAATTAAAAGGCTACTTGTTTTTCAACACTGACCATATTTTTAGAGTTTTTCTTATGCTTAAATAGACAGTTTTTTCATTCAATGCAGCCAAATTGTTTTCTACAGGTTAAGATTCAGAATGTGGTAAAAACCACGTTCACAGAATCCTCCTTCGAAACAAATCCTGGGCACAAACTATGGTATTGCAAGGGACAAAGTAGCTTTTTATTGACTATTCTGTCCCCAAAACTGATAGACCCATGGTACAAGAGAAACTTCAATAGGGTACCAGTTGATAAGGGTTGTCAGATCCTTCTCCCAGGTATCTCAGAACAAACAGAAAATGCAGGATTGTATCCAGAGCTGAGGTTTCCAGGGTTGGAGGGGGAAAGTCTGCAACCATTGCTGATCCAGTATGAACCCTGGAGACTTGAGATTTTGCCTAGTTACTTTTCACTTCAAGTAAATGACTTTTTGATGTCTGAAGTTGGTCCAAAGCTACAGTGAAGTCTTCTGCCTTCTTGATGGAAGCAGAGACTTTTCTAAGTCTCTCTTCTTCATTGTCATAGGCCAATGGAGAAGGCTTTTCTGGAGGCATGCCTGTGCACGTTGTGCAGCAGAGACCACAATGCAACAGGAACTTCCTTTCGTTGGTGGTGCTTGATCCACGGCTTTACTGTCAGAAGAGTTAGACTTGTCCTCAAGGTCTACCGAACACGGTTAGGCCAGCAAAACTTTTCAGCTGGTCTGAAACATGATGCCTGACAATACAATGGGGGCTGCAGGGTGGACAGCACAGGGGGAGTGCTGGGGCATGGCTGCTGCAAAGGTCATTGTGCCAACTGACAGCTGTAAATAGTGCTGGTACAGGAGTTGGTGAATAAGGTAAGGTTGAGGTTTCTTTCTGTGAGGATTTCACAGTATGTTCCACAGCCGCTTTACATTGAGATGATGAAGAGGTTTTTTTCAGTTTCTAATGGAAATGGTTCCTAACATCCTCAGGATTGTTAAGCTAAATTAAAAGATTAACGTCTTGTAGAACTTTTGCTCTTCAAAGTCTTCCTTCTATCATCTTGTTAATATTAAACTGGCAAAAGTGGAAAGAGAGTGTATGTATATATTGTTAACTGGCTGATTTGTGTAGTAATGTTACTTTCATATGGCTGTAATCACTGTAGGATAGTTTCACCCTTCAATCTGCCTATTTCAGTGTTTCTGGGTATCAGGCATCCAAGAGAAGCAGGTGTGTTACACTCTCCCATGCAAAGATGCATTCTTACATATTCTCTTATTGTCTATTAGAAAACATGGATATTTTCAGTGATACACTCACTACTTTGGAGGTTCAGGCTTGTGTAGCTCTGGAAGCATGGCACATTATTAAGATAGCATGTTTCTTCTTAAGAGTTGGGTGCTACTTAGGACTGCTAAGGTTGAGGAATCTGGTTCTTACATTTTACTTGCTACTTGGTTGTTGCACATGCATGGTACTATTTTGTATGAAAACTTTAGTGGCAAGTTTAATATTGTCAGTGCAGTTACTGCAGTACTTCACACTGATGCAATCTGTGTATTGATGTCTTAGAAACAATAGCAATTAGCAAATCTCCATGTTCAGATTTTATTAACATGAACATAGTTGCTTGTTCTTGTGACCAGAACAGGAGCTCAATGGAAAAAGCATTAATTTTCTTTTATTAGTACATATTATAGTACATATTAATTATATGATTTTTATTCAGTAAAGCTATATAGCTGCTTTAAAAGTTAGCCAGTGTAAATGTCAGTTATGCTTTGAACTAAGGTGCTTTTGCTTTTGCTCAAATGTTAAATACTTTTTACTGAACCCATGACTGCAGCAAAGTTGTTTGGCAAAAGATAACAGTGAAAAATTTGAAAAGCAGATAAGTGTCTGAAATGCCAGATACTGAAATTGTGAAAACTGTGTTTAATTTTGATCACACGTTTAATCAAATCAAGCTGGAGATTAAAAATAATGTGATAGAAGTGAAAAATGTAATGAATAGTTGCAATATTTGCAAATAATAGATTTCAAAATATTGAGAAGGCAATGTGAGTCAAAAGAAAATAGAATTTAATTTGATTTTCATTGAATGTTGCTTCTTTGATCAAAATTTGTCATAACTCATAGATTAAAGACAGATATGTCTTCATTTTCCATGATGAAAAGAAATGTTTTCTCCCCTGACGTCTGAGATCACAAGAATTAATTTTCACCTCTTTTTTTTTTTTGGCAGAATGCACAAAATGAAAAATTGGAGTGTCTGGCTTTAGTAAGGGATTTGGATAAACCAATATGATTTTTTTTTCTCTGTCAAAGTTTCCATTTTATTGAGAGAAGGAAGTACATGCATAAAGGAGTTGGACTGCTCAGAAGGTTGGAAAGAAGTAAAACCTAATATCCTTTTTCTTTTTTGTCTTACTTAGTAAGGGTCTTGTATGTTTGAAAGCCAGAGTGCTTTGTTCCAGCTATCAGCTGGGCTTATAAATATGTTGCTGCTTGCTTCTTTTTATAATCAAATCAAAGTGAGATGCGCTTTGGTGTCTAGGCAAGCTTAGAGTTTTTTTAAGTTGAAGACTAATGTATAGTTTTCAGTGAAATCTCCTGGTTTATTCTGAATACAAGAAATAATTTCTGTATTCTGAAGATTAATTTCCACAGCCTGGAATTATTTATTTGTATGTTCATGTACTCTCTTATTTAAAATCTGCCCTTACAGGGAAGGATTAAAGGTAACTCTATGGCTGTTAATAGCAATGGAAAGAACTCTATTAGTGATTTTGTTCCTAATTAAGATTCACTTTTTACTACAGCCTGATGAGGAAATATGCAGATTCTTATGGTCTGGAGTTCTCTCTTTCACTCCATCAGCAAAAACTATCAGCATGAATGAACACGTTCTGTGTCTCCACAACATCTTGGCTCATGGATTCCCCTTTTATTGCCTCCTTTATATAAACATTATGTGTTCTTGATTATCTTTCTCTTTTTTTAGTAACAGTGCTACCCTTTCAAATTATACTTACTTGTAATAAGGAATCTAGTTTCATTTGTGGAATCCGAATCTGATGTCAGTGAATTGAAATAGGTTGATTTAATTAAGAAGAGAACGAAAACTTCATTTTCTATGATGTGAGTGTACTTTTTTAAACAAATCATACTAGAGTTGTAGTGCTTTAAAGATTCAATTTAGGTGTCAGGACTCTATTCTGCTTGTTAACTCAATTTATTCTAATTGGAAGCCTATAACCTGAAACTAGGTAGTCTGAACATCAGGGTGTTTTGTCCTTGCTAAGTTTCTGAAAGACCTGAATGTTGTCTTCCTCAGTTAAGAAGTAAAATCTTTACTATGTACCACAATCACTTTTATTATTTAATAATTATTTAAAAAACCACACCCCCACCCCTCCCAAACTCAAAACCCTAAATCCTCTGTTTTACACTCTCTTCTTATTTACTGCTACCATGACTACCCATGTGTGGTACATTACATTAATCTGGTTATGGTATTTACATTTTTATATGTCAGAGGTGCTGGAAATTTTGAATTCTTTATATACCTGTGCAAAAGGCAACCCACACAATGCAATCTCATGAATAAGCTGAGCAATTTTAATGCTTCATTTGCTTCATTTGCTTTCTGCTGTGACTGTTTGTATGTATGGATTCAGCATATGTGGGGGTTTATAATATTTGATGTAGCTTCTGCTTGGAAATAAATGCATGTTTGTGCAGCATATAATTGTTTCTGCTAGTCACTGAGACACCGTAACAGTGTTTATTTTTGTTCATTGAAAAAAATGCTCAATACGAATTCTGATAGTCCTCTATGGGAAAAAGTAGTATTTTCTATAATGCATTAAACCCGGCTAATTAAATTAGAACTGCTTCATCTGTGTGCTCTATAACCAGTGAACATATGGGTCTCACCCACATCTTGAAACTCAGAACCAGAAGCTGAATGATGATGTCTGAGAAGAGCTGTGCATTGTGTTGGCTAACATGTAGGGAAAATCTTAGTTGATGAATTAGTGGACAATTTTATGTCAATAGATATTTTTGTTTTCATTACTCTTAGTTTCTTAACAGTTATGGATACCAGAGAATATCATACCACAGTTTTCTGAGATCTAGAAAAAAGGAGGGCTAGAATTCCTAATGCGCAATTTAGGTGACCCTGCAAACGGACTGTGAGGTCGGTGTAGAGAAAGATGAGCTTCAGGAAGTCTGGCTGATTTTAACACAAGTTGTGTATCCCTTTATAAAAAACTTGCTGTATTACTGTCTTGTACAGCATGGAAACTGAAAGCACCAAATCAGACCCTAGTGAAACAGAGGAGGCCTGGGAGATCAATAGGAAATATGAAAACATGGTAATAGAGACTTCTGCAGTCTGATAGTTTGCTGTCTTCCTGCTTCAAATTATGGTAATTTTGAAATGGGTAATCCTGTGAGAGTTGAAGCCTGAAATTTTTCTCTAAATTGATCAGAAAGCTTCGTCTTTCAATACCAAAGATAACATGGCTCAGCTGCTAAGAGAGGTTGCTCTTCAGTTTTGCTGTTACTTCATGTAGTTTATTCTCACCCTTATCCATATCTGTCTTCTGTAATACGTTTTATAAGCTCTGTTCCTATGTGAACTATAACTCTTATTTAGGGGAGTATTTAATCTTTCATTTAATGTGTATATTTGCTTTGGATTTTTTTAAAACCAAAAAAGTAGTGATACTATTTTCTTCTTGAAGTTTGGGTTCTCAGACAAGTGGTTTAAATCACTTCTTAGGCAGGTATGAGTAATGGTTGAATGTGAGCAAGATCTAAGACCCAAGTAGGGCTGAATGTACTGATCGGGGTTTGTGAGAACATTACTTAATGGTCATGAGTGGTTTGATGTGTTCAGAATTGCCATGGAGACTTTTAGTCTTACGTAACCCAATATGTCATATACTTATAACTGCCTCTTGAAAACATGTAATTTTTGAAATAGCTTTCAATAGATGTTATGTAAAAAATAACTACCCAATATGTAGTTAGATATAGTGAATTTCAAGTGTTTTGTTTTGTTGTATATTGGTGTCTTTTTAAAAAAAAATAAATGTCCCAGTGCATATGTTGCAAGGAAATGTTAATGAAGAGGATGCTTGAATTTTGGTACATCTACAGTTGGTACTTGACTGTAAGTATTTTATTTATCCTATTGTAAAGAGAACCTATTAGCCAGCAAGATTAGCCAAAAATATTCTGCTCTGCAATACTGTAGGAGAATAATAGTAAAAAGTAGCACATATTTTGCAGGGAGAGTTGCACATGAGAACTGTAACCCTTGTTCCACAGCATACAATGTAAATGGAGGAGAAATAAATAGTAAATAGAAACACGCTGCAGCATAAAGATGGAGCTACTTTCTTAAGTTAACACAGCAGCTATATCAATAGCAGAGCTGGAAGTTAGAAACCACTGGGAAGGCTTCTATTTCCTGTGATGTCCTTTAAGATATTCGGTAGGGTACATGAATAGGTAACAACTACATTCGAAGCAATTGTGATTTTATTTTCCTGTTTAAGAAAAAAAAAGTTATGTATTATTTCTACTGCTGCAGTACCTGTGAATGGATAGGAGCATGCTCAATGACTGAATGGCTTTGGTTTTGCAGTATCATGTTGTGCTTACACTACTTGATCTGGAGGAGCAGGAATATTTGATCTTAAAAATATGTTCAGAGATAAAATCAACAACAAAAATCAACAACAAAACTACCTGCTGTAATCACGGGAGAGGAATCATCAGTGGACCCGTTTTTTTGGTAACGGTTTTATCAGTGCAAAAGGGCCACTATTGTCACTCTTAGGCTGAAAATGTAATTCAGCCCTTGCATTTTACTAACCTAGAGAAAGGAACAAACAAAATAAAGTGGTCACCAGCTTACCCAGATATATTATAAATATTTGATAGCAGGTGGAAAATAAAATAAAATAACTACATTTATACATATAATAGCACTTGCATTAAAATACATATAAAAGAAGAAACAGATGAGGAAAATCTAAATACTTAACAATATTCGCAAAGCTGCTTTTGTTTTAACAGAACAGATGTTAAAAATAGCACAAATAACAATGATCCTTGCTGATACATTAAGGTTGAGGTTTTCTATCTCCTGAAGTTTTCTCTAGTAATTTCTAGTTAAGAAGGAAGTTGGTGTCACAGTCCCACTCTACAGAAATAAATGATGAAATCAGACACAGGTATTAAATAGCCATATTTAGTTCATAGTACTAGTGTTGTACCAATAAAGTATTTGCTAGTAGTAATTTAAATGTACAAAATTATATCTCTAAAATAGAAATCTGATCTATAGAATCATGGAATGGTTTGGGTTGGAAGAGACCTTAAAGATCATATTCTTCCAACTTCCTTGCCATGGCAGAGACACCTCCCTCTAGAGCAGGTTGCTCAAAGCCACATCCAACCTGTCCTTGAACATGACCAGGGATGGGGCCTTCACAACTTCTCAGGAGGGCAGCTTGTTGCAGTGTCTCACCACCTACACAGTAAAAAATTTCTTCCTAACATCTAATCTAAACCTGCTCTCAGGATCACTTTATTTTTTAAACACAGATTATGTTTTTCACACATTTTGCAGCACTTCCTTGTATTAAAAATGTATGCTTTTTACCTTGGTATTCAGGATTGTTTTATAGGTTTGAACCCCAAGTGTCTACATCTGCTACTACATCTGCTGCTTTGCTAAAAGGGCAAATACTGACTCTAGAATAACAGGTCTCAGTATTAAAATATGAGTTATGGCTATAAATCTTACCTATGTAATTTTCTTTTTACTAATAGCCCAGGAAACAAAACAATTATTTGTTCAGTGCTATCTGATAACGTTTTAAACAGCAATATCAAATGAGATTCACGGTAAACTTTCAGTGCATACACCATCTCTTCTCACCACCCATGTTCTTTTGAATGGTAGAACTGCATTTTTCTTTGAAGCAAAGCAAACCAACATGACCTCCAAAGGATCACAGCAGAAATGGGTACTTGATATATCTTTCTAGTGCATCTCTGTGCATCCTGCTAGCTGCACTGGAAAAATTCCACTCTTTACATCTTTACATCTAAGGACCACTTCAAAATAATAGGTACAAAACATTTCATTCCTGCTGCCATTAGTGCTGCTGTTATAAGAAAGGGATTGGGAATTATAAGGACTAGATAAGAGGAATCTTCAGAGTGGATTAGTAATGTGGGTGGCAATCAAATAAATGCTTCAGTACTTGAGGCATTGTGTAACTGACCTGAGCAGAACTTCTGATATGTTGGAGGGGAGGAAGAGAGAAGGAGGGAGGAAGGAAAGGGTGGGGGGCAGCAGGAGTAGAGGGAGAGGGAGAGGAAGGGAAAAGGATTCATATCTTGTAAACTCCAGAAGGCACTGTGAAAGGAAGGTCCAGCAAACATAGAAAGCTATTTTGTTTGTCTTCTCTTGAGGTTTGGATCAGATTTTCCTTACATTGTCAAAAATCACTATAGAAGTAATCATTGAAATATATAAATTTAAAACAAATAGTCCATCTGTTTTTTTATTAAGATGCTAAATCAACTGAAAATGCTTTGTGGTAAAGCCAAAAAGCAAAACAAAGCTTCAAAGACTAAGCATCAACAATTCATTTAAAGGAGTGAATAATTTTGACTTTATCTTTGGTTGGATATTTGTGGTAGCTGTATTGAATCTTGACTGCAATTTGTTACCTTCCTTGCGTGACTGAGACAGGCAGTTTCTCCCTCACCCTGGTCACCTCTATGTTTTGCAAATCTGTTTGGAAATGGTTTTCTACTCTCTGAATCAGTGTATTCTACTACTGTACTTTATTGCTGTAAGGCAGCTATAGACTTACTGAGGAAAACAGACCTCTTCAGAATTTCACCTTCAGACTTTAATTAATACTTGTCTAAGTCATGCCTCTCTTTTGCATTAAAAATAGGAAAACTAACTACTCTCAAGGAAAACCTATGGCCCAGATAAAGAAGCATCTGAACCGAGTTCATAAGAGAGGGACTGGACCACAAACAGTAACAATACAGTGTTGTGGTACTGAGTACCACACCATGTACCACGTGAGATGGCCAAATTATCTTTTAATAGTTAAATAGTGCTGGGAATGTAAGTACATTACAGGCATACAGGCTCAGGTGCTTTGCAGATTGTGCAAAAGTAAAGAAAACCTTCCGATTTCTTGCATTATTAGCTAGCTGATATGCAACTAGAATTAGAATTGGAACAGCAGCTACTAGTGTCAAAAACATGAGCTAATGGTCTTATAAGGACAAAATTTTAATAATCATTGCTTGAAAAAGCATGACCAGTATTTTATTTTGGCACACTGAAATAAGCATCTCCTTCAAAAGTTCTGGAAATGCCTGAGCTAGAGATTTTCAGTTTAAGTTTGGGTTTTTTGGATTTTTTTTGAGTAGGAGGAAGAGGGATGAGTATCTTATTGCAAGCATTAGCTGTAAATTCTACTCCTTCACCTTTGCTCCTCCTGCATCCTCAATTTATGGCATTTGTTAATTTTTTTTTGACTGGAAGGCAGATAGACGGCTTTCTTTGGGCTCTAAAATAAGTGATTTTGATTAAATTCAGTTTTAACTGTAAAATGTGACCATCTATGTAAACATGTAACATTAGATTTTGAATTTTGTTAAACAGCTGTCTTGACAATGCTCATATTATGCTCATGCAAATACAGTAATTATTGTTAAATCATTTAATTATTTATTTAAAAAATCCTTAGCTACAGTTTGCTTTTATTCACTGTTTGAAATACATAAAAAGCTCCATTAATGACTTGAATGGCTCAGATTTAGGTGCCTAAGAGACAGACAAAAGTTTTGTATATAGAACCAAAAATGAGATAAAACTCCATTTTTGTATACATTTCTCATGTGCACTTGTACCGTTTTATGGAAAGAAATCTGAAAAAATTGTATTAGTATATATTAAGGTAAAATATTCTGTGACTTTTAATTAAATTGCTTAAATATGTTGTGCTGCAGTGCAAGGAGAAGCATTTAACTTGGAGCAATTAATTAAAATAATTTATAGGTAACCATGTATTCATTTTAAAACCACATGCTTTGCAGCAATAACTTTCTCTAGTAGCAGGGTTTGCTGGTTCATTACTTTTATTTAGTAGTAGTGTAGACTCACCATGGGCTATCTCCTCTGATGTGTTCTGCACAGTACATCCAGATGGAAAGTTGAAATTTAGTCCCAAGAAGCCTTCAATAGGGTCACTATTGCAAAATACTGTGTGCTCTTTCATTCTTGGAACAATGTCTGTAGTACATTTACTTCCAGATGTTAGGTGCAGCTCACCAGCAAGGCAAGGGGGAGAAGGGAGCTTGTGCATTTAAGAAGACCTCCCAGCTGAAAAAGTTATAAACTTTTCAATTATGATCATCATAATCTATAGCATTATTTTTAGCCAGGCTGATAGCTCAACCTATTGCATAAACAGAAACTCTTTCTTTCAAAAACAGGACATATCAGCAGAAAGAATATTGAAGTTATGTCTGTTGCGTTACTAGGCTTTCAATTTTTGAATGTAAAAAGCAGAGAATGCTGTAACTTCATCTAAAATTTGATTTAAATATTGCATTTGTTCAATATTTAAATTAGAATAAAACTTACTGGATTGTGCAATTTAGAGTCATGTTTTGAAGCCAAAAGTACTATTTAGAAATGTGTCTACTAAGTTAAAGCCTCTAATTGTGTTCAGCTCTGTTGAAACTGTATTTTAATATGTGTCCAACAGGCTCAAAGTTAGTACTTCGAGATTAATGGAAATTTGTTGCACATTTCATTTGGGTTTAAATGTAGCTTTGGAGCTGTAAGATGCTGAAATGGTGCTGAAACACTAAAATATGGAGGCCATCTAGACTCAAAGTAGTATTTTATGCATAAAACCCATTAAATAAAAAAATCCAACAGCCCACCACATGGTCTTAAAAAAGATATATTGGCTGTTCTTGGAGAATGTCTTTTTGGTTTTAGTACAAAGGGATGCTAAACATTTACTTCTGGAATCTCAGAATGACAAAGGAAAAGGAATCAATAGTCTGCAGAGCGAGGTAGTTTTATTTAAAATCAGATAAATATACCCAGTGCTTAAGATGGAGTTAACAAAAGAATTGCAATATAATTGTTTATCACCTTCTTCGCAAATTCTTTTAGGTATGCTAAATATTTCAAATTACTTTTCAGAGCTACAATGTTACAAGGGCTATTTTTTTTCTTCACATTAGCTGCTATTAACGTATCTGAAGACTGTACCTAGGAAACTATTTATGCAAATATGTGGTTTTTCTAACCCTACAAAGGAACTTTCCATGGTAAGCATTAATTGTCTGGGGATGAACATACTTTTAGGAACTTCTAAATTCTGTTCACTTTAATAGTTAAGAGCTTGGACAAATATTTAGCATTCATTTAAATTAATACAATGTCTAATTACTACTGTATTTGTAGTCATCATGAATGAGTGTTTATATCAAAGATTGTTAGGTAGGGACTAAAATCTCTAAGATTTGATAGTACTGCATTTTCAGCTGGTTTACAACATGTTTATTCAGAAAACATTAGCAATAATGCACAGATTAAACACTCCTTAGTTTTTGTCAATACGCAGCCATTTTCAGTTTTGTTACATGTTTTGAGAAAGAAAAGCAGTAGTGAGCTGCAAGGAATGTTACTGAAACATGTAAACAAGGATTCAATATTAATTATCCTAAGTTTTTTACAGGGAAGACTTTACTTTTATTTACATGTGTATTTAATAATTGAGTGCTGATTGGCAGTTTGTCTTTTAAATTTCCTTCCTTGTGCCAAGGAATTTTTAAAAATTGTATGCCGAATTGCTTATCAAGTGCATATTTGACATACCCAGCTTCATCTTCTTTTTTTTTTTTAATAAAGATAAAATAGTCTGCAGTCTTTTCTTCCAAAAATTTATAATTGCACAAATTTAGGAGAATATGTACAAAATTCAAGTAATAAAGGAGTTGGATATTCTTAAATAGTCACACAAGCTACAATCTACAGTGTCAAACCTAAATTTGAAGAGTAAGAAAAAGAAAGGAGTATAGCTGACATCAGTCTAACAGTAAAGGAAAAATTGCTGATTTCCCATTACGTTCCTGTTTTCTTTGTGAGTCACGGCATTAAATTTTCTTTTAATTTTATTATGCCGTCCTTGTTCATTTCCTTAGTACTTAAAAGCCTTTTTTTTTTTCTAGTTGTGAGTATTTTTATGTTCAGAACAAGCTGTGCCAGATTGACATGCTGCTCTGGGAATCTGTGTTTGAACAGATTTCAGGGTAACACTGGGTTGACAAGGTTATCTAGGTTAGCACTGCTGCCCATAGAGGTACACATCGTACTTGCTATTTCAAGTCTGTGTACTGATTTACTCTGCTTGCACAGTGCTGAGCCTGAGTTGCAGTTTGTCTTTCAGCCTGGGTAACAAGCTACGTGTGAAATCATTGCATCACTTGCCACAGTTAAGAAAGTGTCATCATTCTCTGTCTCTAGATGTGACAAAACAGATTTAATCTCCTTTATTTTTTGTGAAATTATTTGTTTTCCTATATTGTCAACTGCGAGATGATGTGAGTATTTCATGTCACTAATTTCCAGTATTTCACTGAAAGTGTGAAATTCTGTTGCCATCAGTAAGGCATGCTGACTTGTTTCAATTAATATTTTAGAAAAGCTATTTTTTTGTTACAAATATTACTTGAACTTGCTTTTCTCAGAAGGATTTTTTTTGCTTGTTTGTTTGTTACTTTATTTTCTCAGAGTTTCTGTTTGTTTAGCATAATTTTATCAGAATTCTTTTGTGTGTGACAAGAACTGTAATTGTACTATTCATCATGAAATGAATACACTCTACATATCTGCCTTCATGTCTGTCTCTGATCTTCCAAACACGATTCTGATCAAACTTAATCCGAAAGGGTTCACAGGGGAATTACTATGTCTATGTTAAATTCTTAAAGGGGAACATGGGGAGCAGCTTGATGTAATTTCATGGGGCTTTTTTTATTTCTTCACGGAAAAGAAGGGATTTTTTTTAAGGTTTTGAATGTGAACTTCCAAGTTTGCTTTCCCTGAACTGCTAGTTCAGAATGATGATGCTGAGATTTCATGGCCCCATTAGATTCTCAAGAGTCCAACATAGTCTTAAATTTTCATTTACATTTTTATGTCCAGCCTAACTTGGTGTTCAGGCTACTTCAGAATGTCAGGGAACGATTGACTAATGCCTGTCACCGAAAAGTAGGCATTTTTAATTTTTTTAATGTACGGAGGCTACGATTGAATGTATTGAATCCAGTTCTGGGTTTCTCATCACAGGAAGGTCATCAACCTGCTGGAGTAAGTCCAGAGGAGGGACACTGAGATGATCAGGTGGATGGAGCACCCCTCCTTTGAGGAAAGGCTGAGAGAATTGGGATTGTTCAGCCTGGAGAAGAGAAGGCTTTGGGGTGACCTTATTGCAGCCTTCCCTTACCCAAAGGCAGCTACAAGACAGATGGAGAGACTTTTTGCAAAGGCACTTCAAACTGAGAGTAGGTTTACATTAGTTTTTAGGAAGAAATTCTTTACTGCGAGGATGGTGAGGCGCTAGAACAGATTGTCCAGGGAAGTTGGGGAAGCCTAGTTCCTGGAAGTGTTCAAGGCCAGCTTGGATGGGGCTTTGAGCAGCTTGATCTACTGGAAGGTGTCCTTGCTCATGGCAGGGGGATCAAAATTAGATGATCTTTGAGACCGACCAACCCAGGCCATTCTGTGACTCTCTGTTAGTGTACTCTAAAGGGTGATATTAGTTTGTTGAAGTTACTAATGTATTCCTTAGCCAGAACTTTCTGGTAGCAACAAGTTCATGTGTGTGGCTTTGCTTAGGATGGAGTTGATTTCTTAGACGCCTTAACACTGACAGGCTTCACACCAGCCTTGCCCTTTGCTGGTGCTGCAGGATAAGTGATTGAGCTGCTGCGATGCTACTATAAGAGAGAGCTGAGCTTTTAATCTAATTAATGGAAGTTAGTATTTATTCAAATATGAAATTAATCCCTAGTGCTTTGTTAGAGTATTTAGCAGAAGCAGGCATTATTTATTAATATAGCTTCATATATTGGGATGCTGATGGATACATTGTAAAAACAAATTAAAAAACCAACCTACAACCAAATTGCAAGACTGAGAGGGCTTCCATAGCTGCAGTTTCACAAAACAGCTACAGCTCGAGTATTATGCAAGTTCATAAAGCACTTTGTCTATAAAAGCATCTGTGCTTTTTCTCAAACACAAAGAGGTGTAGGTGGCATGTCCATATGATGAAGGTGGGAAACTGCAGGATATTGCAGATGCTAGAAGCTTATACAGGTTCAAGCAGAAATAGGCAAGTTCACAGTAGATAGTATGTCAAAATCTGCTTAATACAAAATCGCTGAGAAGTTCTTGAGTTAGAAATTGTTTGACAATAGGTTAAGGTTCAACACAAGTATTTCTGTGTGACTTTTCTATTCTTGTGTTCTTCAGCATCTGCTTTTAGTAATTTTACAGCTTTTCTTTTGGTTTCTTTTGGCAATTTTTTAGCTTTCACAACTTTATAGACTTGTTTCTAGTCTAATTTTGGTACTGTTTCTTCTTCACCTGGAAGCTGTATTCTCTGGGGATTGGGGGAATGGACGGGAACAGGGGGCACTTTAGAGACGTTAGCTGTGGCAAAATGCAAATTGTATGAAGCTGAAATACAAGCACCTGAGAAAAGGATGTTATTCTGATGTTATGCAGCTTAGACTGTAAAGGGAGATATTGGCTCTCTCACTGTTAACAGGGACCTCTTTTTCATTTAGTTTTAGCTTTGTGTTCATTTGAGATCTACGGGTATTGTTAAGGAAAAAGCTTCTTTTGTGTCCTTAGATATCACAGAAATAATCACAGAATATTCTGAGTTGAAAGGGACTCACAAGGATCATTAAGTCCAACACTTGAGTGAACAACCCATGCAGTGATCAAACCCACAAACTTGGTGTTAGCACCGTGTTCTGACCAACTGAGCTAGTCTCATGTTCCCAATATATATTGAATACACGTTTTTGTCAACAAAGGACTAATAACTGTACAGAAAATAATAAGCTAAAGTGATGGGAACCTAAATAGTTTGACAGCTTGTCTAGAAGATTCCAGTGCTAATTATAGCAAGTGAACAATTTCTTGTAGGATTAGAGATACCATCATAAGATATTAGAGCTACTGAGATAGCATTTTTCCCAGTTCTTTACTTAAAGGCAAGAGCAGCCACCTCATGGTAGAGCTGATTGCTGGTTTATTCTTAATTATGTATTTATTCTTATGACTTGTCAGGTAGTTAATTTTTGCACATAGACTGCAATATTTATCCATGTCAAACTTTGCAAGTTTCTTGAATTGCTTCAAAAATAAAGAAATTAAGACATTTTGATTCCACTTACGTTGTCCACCTAATTTTGTTCATTTCACCACAAATTTCTTTAGTTCAAAGTAAGAACTAGTCTCATGACATGTTTTAACTGTGGTTGATTTGAAATCAAATTCAGTGTCTGTCCATAACTATTAATTTTCTAGTACGCTTCCAGCAAACTGTTAAAACTTACAGCTGCAGATGGCTGTATTGTAGTAGTAAACAGTAATATATGAATTATAACTATTCCATCTCAGAAGTAATACCACCTAAGTGCCATTCTGCTTACACAGTTTTTTTTGAGAGTTGCTACCCTGTACAGAAGGAAGTAATTAAACAAAAAAGAAATCTAAGTTGTAAAATCAGGTGAAACTTTGAAAAACATAAAAAACTCTGCAAATGGCTGCACATCCTAGTAAATATTATAATTTTTTACTTCTATGAACTTAAAAAGTTATGAATCTCTAAGAGCATACAATTTACTTCTTTAAGTGTTGCAAAAGAAGCTCAACAACTGTCTGTGGTGGATTGAGGGTGGCCAGTGGATTACTTATTCAGTGAGGATTGGTACCTTATTGCCTTGTTTCACACTGCCTTCAAATTGATGAAAAGCAAACCTGGTGAAACATTTATTGTAAGGAGACAGTAAAATTCTCCATAGATGTATTTTTAGATGTGTATTAGATAATCAAACAAAGAGAAACAGGGGAAAAAGTGTTTTTGACTATTGTAGATATGCTTGTTAGGGAAGTTTGCAATTAAGTATAAGTACATGTTACTATGTCTTGTTTTAGTCTTATGATTACAAAGTTAGATTCTTGGTATGAGATCCTGGCATCCAGTGAGAAAAACAGAGTTTTGTGTATTGGTCTAATCAAGTTAGGACATTTGCCCGCAAAAGTGCTTCATCAGAGGAGGTAAAAACTAGACAAAACTTACAAGTTCAACTCAAATAATGGAAATAGTAGGTCAGCACAGGCTGCTTTTGGTAATCACAAGACTTTTTCTTGGACGAGATTCTGAAGTTGCTTTAAACAGGGACTGCAGTTCGACCTCAGTGGAAAAGCTATGCTAGCTCTATATTTTTAAGCAATTTAATATAAGAGTTGGATAACATTGAGGATCAAGTTAACTGTAAGATATCTAGATATCTTTGCATTGCAAATTGTTTGCAGCGTCAATTTTTTTTTAATTGGTAGTACTTTAATTGAATAGTACTTTTCCCTTTTCACCTGAACTTGATATTATGAATTAATTCACCATACACTGGTGGTTACAACACAGAATTTCTGAGTCCAAATGCATGTTGGTAAGGGTGTCATTTAAGGGATTTTTTAAATTGTACATAATTAGTCTTACTCCTAGCTACAATGAGGAACTTTACATTTTCTCTAACTATGTAGTATGCTGTGCACTTCTAGTAAGAGGCAATAGAGAGGAAAGTTGTCTCCAAACAGTGATCTTTAGTCTCAGTTCAGTTATGGTTCTATCTTCCAAATGTCACACAAATTGTATTCCTGTTTAATCTTTGTGAAGTGGGAATAAAACTTCATGTAACATTACTATACATCTACTTAAGTCTTTAATTCAAATGTTTTATTTCAATGCTCCGTGTGAGATGTGCTCTTACATATAGCTGCCTTTCCTTTCCCAGCTTTCTTTACACAATCCTTTTGCTCCCAGAAATCATGCTTACAACACTCCTCCATTGATTGACTGTGGCTTCTTCAACTTTTATGATGTCTTGCTCTAATGTGGAGGCCACAAGACCAATCAATTCCACCACACTCGCTCCTTGGAGGGAAGACTCCTAGTTCATCTCGCAAGGTGCCTCTCCCAGGATCCTTTGCTTAGGTATTCAAATATACCCCAGTTCAGTTTTTTGACTGGCCTGTTGGCCTCCCTGCCCCTCTTCTCCCTTATATGTGCTCCTTGCCAGAACCTTCTCCTCTCCCTGTCCCTCCATTGGCCCTTACCTTGTAGTCCCTCCCTCGGGGTTCCTCCATTGGTCCCCTGGTGCTCACATCACCTCTGCACTGCCCCTGTGCCCTCACCCCACTGGCCCTGATGCTCTCTCCACGCCCGTATGTGTTCTGGAGCACGGCTTGCTGTCCCTGTCTTTTCCTCTGGACCCTTCATGTGGCTGCTGGCAATAAAACCCTCCTTGCGGAACCCATGAGAAGACCTCTGCCTCATTCCTTTACCATTGACTAGCCTTTGAAGATCTCGCAAGTGTGTGTGCGTGCGAGAGTGTGTCTCAGGGAAGTGGCCTCTGGAGCGATCCCGTCTCAGCCGGGGACGCTTTCAGAAGGTCACGGCTCTGACCACCTTGCCCCCGCCACGACACTCTAATGATTCCAGAGTACAGTCAATGTTTTATTTCACACTCCTGTCTTAAAATCTTGCCTCATTTCCTACTCTTCCTACTTAACTACTACCTGGTCTGTTGTAATTTTCCCTTTGACTTAATTTTATTCTCATTCTTTAATTTTCTGTGGCTATTCCAAACCTGAAAGCTCTTGAAGCAGAGAGAAATGTGTTACTTTGCTTGTCTGTAAGACACGTCAGGCATCTCTGGCATTCTCTATTAAGAGAGAATTGGATTTTGCTAGTATGAGGGGAGTACCCCCATTTGATTTCAACCATCTCTTCAATTATATGTTTCTGCACTCTTTTAATGTTCCAGTTATTAGTTTAGATATCTTGAGAAAACCTTTTGAAATAGAGATTAAAAAAGGTGTATTTAAGAGCATTTTCAAGCAAGAACTCAACAGCCATGGTATTCATCTGCTTTAGTAAAGATCTGTGATCTTTCCACATTTGTACAACACTGATTTCTTGACTTGAACCTGTTCTTGCAGCTAGGTACTCTACATGGAGGCACCTAAGCACTTGACTGTTTCCTAATTGGAATATTCATAATAAAAACTTTTTCCTCCAAATGTACTGAAAGGCTAGTGTATCTCCAGAAAAATTTAAAGGGCCAAGAAAAAACAAAATAATTGTGACTAATAACTAAATCTACTTTTGTTGATTTCTGTTGTTTGCTGGAGTGAGGTTTTGTGTTTGTTTGGTTTAATTTTTTTTAATTGATATTAAGCAATTAATTGATTTTACTGTTTGACTTTTATATTATTGATATCAACTATTGGTATTACTGTTGTAATTGATGTTACTGTTGTTTTTTAAACAGACCACTGCTGTTTTGGGTTTAGGTAGAGATGAGATTTGATTCACATCAGTTGATTACTAAGTGATGATTGCATATTCTTATGTACGTGTTCTGCAGATGCTGTTGTTGCTGATCTTCCCCTTAGTTTGAACATTAGTGAAGAGAAAAGCTTGAGTGTCTACATAAAAAAATTAAAAGGACAAGAAATTAGAAACTATTTTCCAAAAAGTAAGCTGGATGTGAAGGATAAACCTAATATCTGCATTAAATTTACTTTATCCAAGCAATGTTTTTCTGCTCATTGTGAAGAAAAGATACACAGTTGTTGTTAAAATAAAAACACACAAAATCCAAACCATCCAAAAGGGCCATCCACACATATTTCTAAGATGCAAGCATAGAGTTGACTTATTCAATGACTTAAATTTCAGGGTAAAATATTTTGGGTCTGCCCATGTGCTAACAGACTGTTCAATTTCCTGGATTCTGCTAGAGAAATCCAGGTCCATCCAATATTTTTGTACAGCACCAACCCCGAAAGGAGTTAAGAATAAACTGATGTCCTGGTTCATTCAGGGGTGTCACACTGGATTCTACAGAGTTTGAAGCCTCAGGATATTGCTAGGAGGGTAGAAGTTGGCATCTCTGCAGAGCTCGGATCCAGTTAATGGCTAAGTAGCTCCTTGGGCTATAAAATGATGTATCCCCACTGTTTGTACATGTGAATCAAAACCTGTTTTCTTCCAGAACTGAATAAATGGACACATTTCTGCACAACTAGCACAGTTCTTTTTGATTTTTAATTAAAATTCTCTCTCTTACTTCCACAGAAGATGCATTGTGAAACAGGGGCTACTTTTTTCTCAACATGCTTTTTTTTTAAACTATGTCAGTTTCATTGTGTTGGTTATGGGTTCTTGTGTAGCTTTTTCATCTTATTTGAATTTTACCTTCTGGGACTAAAAAGCAAAAGAAAATAACAGTACACAGAATCACAACTTGTGGTGGGAATGAATCTGGACAGATAAACAGTGTTGTTGTGTCAGAGCCATTTCATGCTGGATTTATGGTTTACAAATGGATAAGTGACAAAAAAAATTTTGATATGTACTACACATTCGCCCAGTAGGCATGAGATAAATTCTGTAGTCATTAACTTGAAAGGCAGTTTGTAACAGACTTTCCTGTTACTCTTGAGAAAATTTTTGCTCTGTGCTGCGTAATTTTTATCTTTGCTTGCCAAGGAGCTTCTTTGGTTTATGTTGCATCAATTCATTCTATAACTGTTACAGTTTAATAAAAGATAATAGGAATGTAATAGTATATTTAGCCATATATAGGCAGATCCTAATATTTACACAAATCCATACTAAGTTTGCAGCGGGATGGTTGAATTCCAGGCTTGCTGTCCAGAGCTTGATGGTCTTTTCCTTGTTCCTATTTTCTTTTGAGAAGTTCTCTCTGCCTTGGTTTGGTTATGTAACGGAAGGTGATAATGAGAGTTCTTTCACCTGTGAACTGTCATTCTTGCTATGAACTGTGGTACAGATGGGGTTTGTCTACCCTTATTCTGAAATTTTCAAGAGTTCTCATATGCTGTACCCTGGAGGGGATGTGTGACATCTGGCATGTGCTAGAGTTCAACTGTATATTTCAACTTCTAGAATAATGTTTTAAATCATGATCATTTGAGTGATTTAATGTCTGTCTTTTAAGGCTATATTTTTTCTTTATTCTTTTTTTGAAGAAAAATCAAAATGCTAAAATAGAAACTTAAATGCAACTGAATAAATGACTAGTTCTTTTGGTCTGTTAGAGAAAAAGTGTTGTAAAGTTTTTTCAAATATATTTGAAAACTCTCTGAATCATGCTTGTTTGCATGTTTTCTGCTTTTAGGAGAAGGAAAGCACTGAACTGAATTGCTGCATATGAATTTTTATGACTTTTGTATTATGCAACTCAGCTTACTGTATGAGCAGTGAAAGCTGAAGTGCTTTTTCATTTTGTGGTGGTTTTGATTTTATTATTTACCTTTTTCTACTGGGCACATAAGAGAGTGACTGGTTGGACTGAATAAAGGGTCACTGCCTTCAACAGTGACTTTCTTTTTTTTGCAGTTAATATATGGTTTATATTCCTAAAAATAGTCTTAGTTTTAAATCGATAGCTTTAGAATGAAATTATTGAAAGCAGGAAGTAGAAACAAAAGTTTCTGTGGCACAATGGAAGCATCTGATTTCATGTCAGATGTACTGGAGTGCTCTCTCCAGAATATCACAGATGTCCCATGAGGACCCAAGCAACGGCACAAGTTTTTATTCCTGTACCAAAGTTAGCTAGCAACATTTCAGCTACTGATTACTTTATGTATGTCCTGCGAGGATGTGAAGGGCATAGATCAGTTTTTAAATGTGTGCCTACTTTCTGTGGTATCTGTTGTAGTTATGTGTAGTTTATAATACAGTTAATTCAACTAGGCACTGAGTGAAATGTGGTTTTCAATTTGTCTATGACAAACTTTCTGTATCAAATAAAGGCACCATTGGTTTCCTTCCCTATTAAAAAATCAGTAGAAAAAAGAGTCTTGAAGACTAAAAAAGATCTAATATTGCAGAATCTACAAACAGAATTATGGGAGATAGAAGAAAGCTTGGAAAAAAGTGCATGAGTTCTCATATGCTTGTAAATGGAAACCAATCTGCTTTTCCTCTTTTCTTCCAGCAAATGGAATTTCAGGGTTATTTTGGAGGATTTCAGATCTTACCAAAAACATTCATAAAGGGAGATAATGCAAGAGAGAATTTGTTTCTCAGAGTCTCTTTTATGTTAAAAATTGCTAGGAAAGTGTGTATCAAACTTATGATTCTAGGTGTGTAATATCACCTATACAGAGAATGCATATTTAAATCTAGAGTGTTTGAAAGGTCAGAGCTAAAAGATATTCTGCAGAAGTTTTGAGTTCAGAAGCTGTCATGTAGAAGGTAAAGTTGAACAACTTTGTCTCCTCCTGCACTGGAAGGCAAAGTATAGTATTGAAGGATTAGGCTTCACTTACAATGATATTACCAAGTAAACCCTGAAGGGAAAGAAAGGGAATTTCATTCTAGACTGTTTCAAGTTCTATTTCTCTTGTATTCAGGTGATGAGCTAGCAAACTAGCCATCCCCATCGTTATTGTTGTCATCATTTTTATTATTATTATTTAATTATATTGACAAAAAAAGAAATAATGGTCAAAAAAATGAGATGCTTCAGTTCTGGGGAAGGCAAACTGATAGTAGAGAGTGCTTTTGTTTTTCTGTGCCTCTCTGAGGTAAGCTTTTCTCACTGTTTTCACTCTGGCTGTTATGCAGGTGGTTGACCAGATTGACACACTGACATCTGATCTGCAGCTGGAGGATGAGATGACAGACAGTTCCAAAACAGACACGCTTAACAGCAGCTCAAGCAGCACAACAGCTTCTAGCTTGGAGAAGGTCAAGGTGCGGGGCACCGCACCTCTCATCAAGCCCCCTGCGCACCCCTCTGCTATCCTCACCGTGCTGCGGAAGCCAAACCCGCCCCCTCCTCCACCACGACTGACGCCTGTCAAACGTGATGACCCTCCAAGGCTGCCTCCTTTGGCCAACCCAGTCAAGACTAATGGCACCCTGCTGCGAAACGGGGGCTTGCCAGTCGGGCCCAACCGCATCCCAAATGGAGATGTATGCTGTATACCAAACAGTAATTTGGAAAAAGTTGTGATGCAGCCTCTGATGCACCGACCTGAGAAAGAACGGTGTCCTCAGCCAGGAGCAAGGGAACGGGTACGATTCAGTGAAAAAGTGCAGTACCACGGCTATTGCCCTGACTGTGACGTTCGATATAATATTAAAAACAGGGAGGTGCACTTGCACAGTGAGTCAGCCCGTGTTGCAGGAAAGCTGCCACACCAGTGCCCTCCTCTGCCACCTCCACCACCTCCGTTGCCTCCATTTCTTCTAGAAAATGGAGGGTTGGGGATAAGTCCAAGTAATAGCTTTCCTCCTCCAAGACCTGCAACTGTGCCTCCACAAACTGCACCAAAACCCCAGAAGACCATCTTGAGGAAATCAACCACTACAACAGTGTGAAGTATGCCACTTGTAATAACTCTTTGTTTTTTCCTATATATAAACATAAATAGGTAATGAGCACTTTCTACTTGAGCAATAAAAAGACCCAGTGTATTACTCCCTGTGTCCAGTGAACTGGCATAAAAATCACATGGTAAGTACAAAGAGGAATACTTTTTGATCTTATTTGTACTCACCAAAAATACCATTATGGCAAAGGATGCTGAAAAAATACTTACTAACACATAGGTTGTAAACATCTATAGCAGTTTCTTATTTGTAGCAAGGTTTAAAAGACAATGAAAAGAAAGTTCAGTGTGAAAATACTGAGTAGTGATTTGTGACGAATTTCAGTCTCTCTGACCCAGGGGAATAACCACTGCTCCTGGGTTTTGGGACTTATCAAATGTCTTCTCATGAAACCAGATAACAGCATTTGACTGAAATCTAGCAAATGCATTTTTCTCTTCATGAGTGCTTGAGCAAGCATGTTGTATGTGGGGTCGTGCAGTAGGAGGTAATCACAGGACTTTCAGACAGCTTGGTCTTGGGTGGAGAAAGTCTTTGGTGGGGAAGTAGAGAAATAATTGAAATGTATGTCGGCGTGGCTCTGGAAAAACAGGTTGCGTTTTGTTTCTTACTTCTTCAGTGTGTCACTACCGATGTAAAGTACAGAGTTTTGAGATGAGCAGGGATAGTCCCATTCAGTTTCCCTCTATTTCCATTGCTCCATCTGCAAAATGGTAGTGATATTTTTTCTCACTGTGCAGTGGGCAGTAGATTGAAAAAACAAAGCCCAGTCCTGTATTTTACACAAGCTTTTGTCTAGTGCAAATCTCTTTTTGAAGGAAAAGAAAATGTTGCCTAAGGCCTTCAGGGACATCCACTTAATTAATGTAAAGAGCTTTGAAGTTGAAAAGCTCTGTGCAATTATGGAGTATTAACATGCAGAACAAGATATTTTACATGTTATCACATTTTGATGGTGAACCTAATTAATATTCTTATTAGTTGAAAAAAAGTCCTCAGTGTTTTTAATTATTTTATGAAAAAATATCCTTTTATTCTCATTAAGAGAATTGCAGGGACTTAGAGTGTAAAAAAACATCCAGTCAGTGAAGAAAATCTGATAATAAATCTGTTATTTACAAAACTTGTGCCGAATTAATCTCAAATGGCCAGCAGCAAATGCTGTATTAAAAAATATGCTTATTTCAGCTGAAATGTAAAAGATACTTTATGACAAAACAGACAAAACCAGACAGAACATACTTTTCTTTCTATTTACACCTAGTAATAGGTATTAAACTGTTTCCCTGTATACATATTATGGCACATTTATAGAATTTAAACTGAAACAGTAAGAATAGCCATAACAAAAATTTTATCAGATAACTGCCATTTGGAAACATCTGCGGTAAGCAAAGATTTTATTTTGTGCCAATACACCTTCAGGGTCTAGAGCTTCATGATGTATTCCCTGCATAAAAGACAAAGAAAATCATCTTAAATTCTTAATCATGCTTTCCCCTCATGCCTCCCATGTGTTTTTCATGATGCACTTTACTTTTTGTATTGTTTGACTGTACTTAATCCCATGAGAACTGTTGCTCAAGCAAAGTAAGTCCTGGCACTTGCAGCAGGAGGCAGTAACTCGTTCTACATCTGTACAAGATCTTTGCTGCCCAAATGAGGTTTCTGGCAGGTGGATTCTGCTCACCTGCTGGGACTCCACAGCACCTCCCATGCTCATACATTGAAAATTACATTTAAAATTACTGGAACAATGTGTGGACATATCCATATTGCATAGTTGCAGGTTTTTCTTTTAAAAAACAAATTCCTGCTGTCCTTTATTTATCACTACTATAGAGATCATATACCTCTTAAAAGAGCCACTGTATACAAGAAATTATAAGATAATGCAAATCAAATATTGTGTATTTTATATGCTGTCATGTTACTACATGATTGGAGGGTTTTTAAAAGAAATTACATCTGCATTGTGTTCATCAGCTGGGTTGCATTTTTTCAATGGTTAAGCAGGTGGGACCATGGCCATATTTAAGTTGCCTAGTCTTTTGTAATGCCAGATCTTTGGAAATTTTGAAGCAGAGTTGTCTTACTTTTGAGGTAATCAGTCTCCTGTCAGCTTATAAAAATAAGATGAGGATCTCTCATGCAAGTGTGATGAAAAGGAACTGGAACTTTTCATATTTTGAGGGACTGATTTTGTTATTGCAGGACTATGTAGCTTTTGTCACATGAAAATGGTTTTTATAGACAAATGAGAAAAAAATCAAGTCTAATCCAGGAAAAGAAGTAGAACATAAATTGCACCCGATAGCCAGTGAACAGTAGTGCTTTGAGGAATGGGTAAGACCAGAATGATTCTGCTGCCTCATTTGGGCAAGATAAAGAACGAAGCTCCAGGAATTGCTTCATCTTCTCCTCAACAGAAAAGGTTTTTTCTTTAATTCCTGAAATAACTGGATGTGTATACTAGACTCTTTAAGGAACTTAGCACAATCAACTTCATTGTTGGTTGTAAATTATATTAATAATAAGCAACTCTGTTTTCATAAGAGTTTTCTGATACCAGATTTGTCCCTATGTGTTTTTTGTTTGATCTTTTGACAAAGTTCTTATGCAATCTTGCGAGCAATAATGGGAAAAAGATGACATAAGAAGGGAAAAGTAATAGGCAAATTATGAAAAAAGAGATCTTTGAACTGATGTGTTTACCTGTATTCCTCACTAGTGCTTACATGATGATAACGACATCAATATGAGAGCTTGCTACTCTTTACATACTTTTCTTTACATTACTTTTAGCTTAATCTTGAATCATATTAAGAGGCAAGAAAAAAGCCAGTCAGACAGAATTTCTCATAGAAGTGTTTATTTCCTTTCCAGTTCAACATTGATTTTTCTAAGTAAAAGTTATTAATTCAGTCACTCTCCTTGGAAAATTAGTATTTGAAAATCAGAACATTATGATAGTATCTCTGTATAAATCTCTAATGCCTACAGAATATTTTGATTTTCCTTTTTTGCAAGTACAGTGATGATTGTACACTGGAGCTAAAAATTACATTGGTCTCTGTACCCCTTCAAATCTAGTTTAAAGCCCTTTAAATAAGCCCTGCTCACTCCTGAGCTGAGATTCTTTTTCCCCATTTGTTGCCAGTAGGTTTGGTGTTGTGTAATCTGACCTGTGATCAAAAACCCCAAAATTCTGCTGGTCACACCAGTCTCTAAGCCAGGTATTATTACACATAATTTTCCTGTTTCTTACCCCATTATTCCCTGCAACTGGCAGGACCGAGGGAACACAACTTGTACTCCATATCCCTTGACCAGTTGTCCCACGGTGCTGAGGTCCTTTTTGATTCTCTGCAGCCTTCTTGTTGGGATTTCATCACTGCCTACCTGAAAAACCAATAAAACCTAATAATCAGTGGGCCCTACCAGGCTGGGAGTTTTCTTGTTGATGTGTCTTACCTAGGCCTCAGGGAGGCAACACCCCTCCTTGTGGGTTGGATCTGATTGGTAAATTGGGTCCTCTATTCCTCTCAAAAAGGAGTCATCAATGACTGCTACACTTATTTTTTATTTAACTGAGGAGGCCATGGTGTGGAGTTAAGCTGCCCTATCCTAGGCAACCCCTCCATCCTGGAAGAACCTTCATCCCCATTCTCATTTCCCTGGTCCTCATTCCCCTGGACCCCAGTTTCCAGGGCCTCATACCGGTTGTATAAGGATAACTGTGATGGTGAGGTAAGCTGGGAGGGAATTCAGTGCCAGTTATGGGTCAAGAATTAAGTCAGGACTTTGAACGGCAGGAAAGCAAAATTTCAGCTCTGCTAGAAGTTAGTCAGTGAGACCACCTAGAAAACTGGGACAAGGGAGCAGAACAGGACTGACAGATCTATCAATGAACCATAAGAGCTCTCATTCCCCAGATTTAAAAAATCAGGAAAGGGGAGCAAGAGATGGGCATGGATGAATCAAAACCTGCTGATCAAGCAAAATAGAAAGACAGACACAGACAATGGAAACAGGGATCTTGGGAAGACTATAGGGATACATTGCCCAGTTCTGTAGGCATGAGGCCCAGGAATACCAGGGTACAGAGTGAGCTGAACTTGGCAAGGGATGCAAAGAAGGACTTCAAGAGGTTTATCAGACAGAAAGGAAGGTCAAAAAAAGTGTACAGCCCCTGATGAACACAACTAGAAAACTGATAACAGTGGACAAGGAGAAGTCGGAGGCACTTAAATTTTTCTTCAATCTTCAATGGCAACCTCTCTTACCACAACTCTTGAGTGAATGAACAGCAGGATGAGGACTAAGGAAACAAACTTCCTTGCCACTGTAAATGAAGATCAGGTTCATGACCACCCACGGAACCTAAATGTACATAAGTCTATGGGACCCAATGAGATATATCCCAGAGTCCTCAGAGAATGGGCTGATGTAGTTAACAAGACACTCTCCGTGGTATTTCAAAAGTGTGACAATCACTTGGAGTCGCAGGTGACTGGGAAAAGCAAAACACAGTAGCCATCTTAAAAAAGGTTAGAAAGGAGGACTCTGGGAGCTACCAACCTTTCAGCCTCACCTCTGTGCCTGGGAAGATCCTGAAACAGATCCTCCTAGAAGCTCTGCTAAGGCACATGGAGGACAGGGAAGTGATTTGAGACAGGCAGCACGGCTGACCAGCCCAGTGGTCTTCTGCAGAGACTAAATCAGTGGGAAGGAGAAGGGCTTCAGACATTAACTATCTGGACTCCTGTGGCATTTGGCACAGTCCTCCCCATCATCCTTCATTCTAAATTGGAGAGATATGGATAGACTCTTCAGTGGAGTAGGAATAGCAGTAACAGGAAAGTGGTCAATGAGTAGATGTACAGACAGACATCAGTGACAAGTGGTGCCCTCAGGGATCCATACTGGGACCAGTGTTATTTAATATCTTTATTAATGACACAGACAAAGGGATCAAATGCCCTTTGAGGCAGTTTGCAGATGACACCAAGCTGAGTGATGCAGTGACACTCCTGAGCGACATGATGCCATCAAAAGGGACCTGCACAAGTTCAAGGAGTGGGTCCATGTGAAACTCATAAGGTTTGATAATGCCAAGTGCAAAGTGCTGCACCTGAGTTGGGTCAATCCCCAGTATCAATTCAGGCTGGGGAATTAAAAGATCAAGAGCAGCACTGCTGAGGACTTAGTGGATTCTGGGGTACGTAAGGTTGGACATGAGCTGGTAATGTGTATACATGGCTCAGAAAGGCAACTGTACCCTGGACTCATCAAAAGTGTGGCCTGCAGGTTAAGGGAGGTGATTCTCCTCCTCTCTTATACCATCATGAGACCTGACCTGGAGTACTGCATCTGCCTCTAGAGTCCTCAGTACAAAAAAGACATGGACCTATTAGAGCAGGTCCAGAGAAGAGATGCAAAACTGAGCAGAGGGATGGAACACCTCTCCTATGAGGAAAGGCTGATGGTGTTTGGGTTACTTAGCTTGGAGAAGAGAAGGCTTCATGGAGACCTTGTTTTGGCCTTTCAATACTTAAAGGGGCCTTATAGGAAAGATAGGGACAGACTTTTTGATAGGATCTGTAGTGATGGGAAAAGGAATAATGATTTTATACTAAAGGAATGTAGATTCAGGCTAGATGTAAGGAAGAAATTAGTTATGAAGAGGGTGATGAAGCACTGGAATAGGTTTCCTGGAGAGATTATAGATTCTCTTATCTCATCCCTGAAATGGCTCAAACTCTGTTGGGATGGGGCTCTAAGGAGTTCATGGAAGACTGTGTCTCATGGGAGGGACCATGTGCTGGAGCAGAGTAGCAGCATGAGGAAGGAGCAGGAGAAACAACATGTAAGGAACTGACCACAACCTCCATTCCCCTGCAGTGCTGACTGGGAGGAGGCAGAGAAATCAGGAGTGAAGTTGAGCCTAGGAAGAAGGGAGGGCTGGGAGAAGGTGATTTAAGATTTAGTTTTTTATTTGTTATTTTCCTACTCTTATTTGATTGGTAATATATTAAACAAATTTCTTCAAATCCAGTCTGTTTAGCCTGTGGTGGTAGTTGGTGAGTGGTCTCTTCCTTTCCCTAATTCAACTCATGGGCATTTTGTTACATGTTCTCTCCCCTGTCCAGCTGAGGGGAGGGAATGATAGAGCAGCTTTCACAAACACCTGGCATGTAGTCACGGTCAGCCCCCCACAAGCTGTGTCTAAGAGTGCCAAGATCTAGTGAGCTGTTACTGGAAAATGTCTTTTCCTTATAATTGATCTTCAGAAAAAAATAGTGCAAATTACAAATTCAGAAAAAATAAAGGGAAGGTAATTTCATACTGAAAGTTAAAATTTTCTGGATATGGTTTGCTTTAACTTAACTAATTAAATGTTTAGAAGAAAACTTATTCATTTGTTCGGTGGAAATAAGGTTTCTGACAGCAGACGACCCATTAATATAGTAAAAAAAATGGTATTGTCATCTGAGTTAATAAAATCAGTCTAGAAACAAGATTAAAATTCTTCACAGTGAGAAGAACTTATTTGGAAAAGCAGTCAGTAATCCACAATATGAGGTCTTTGAATTAATATTGGATTTCTCTTGAAAAGGAGACACACTAAGTCTAAGGAAAATACTACAGTCGTAAGCAGGAAGGCAAAGTAATTTACTCTAATGCTCAGTCTTAGCCATTAAAAGAACTGATACACCTTTCATTAAAAGACAGATGAAAAATAAACTTTTCTGATGTAGCCAGCAGGTGCAGCTTTGTACTTGACAAAGAAGAGAGATGAAAAGAATCAGTTAAGCATGCCAGAAGCAATGGAAAAATTAAAATGTCAAACTTTGTGTTTTATAGACAGGCACAACTCAGTACAATTTGTTCAGACTGTTAATAAATTGCTTCTACTTACATGGTGACTTGAAGTGAACGTGTTAGATGGCTTTTATGAGTATATATGGAAGTGCTTCTCTACCCTCTAGAATTAGGATTTCAGAACAAACCATATTTCTGTATCTGTGTGTAAAGTCTACAACATAACTGTAATGTCAAATCCTTTGGCAGCTGAAGTGCTAGTCAGCTATGTGGGTATCGGCCTCAAGATCAGTCAGCGGATGCAGCCATAGACAAATGCTCTTCAACTTCCAGTGCAAATGTGACTTATTATACATTTAACCCTGCACGGTTTCTGGGAAAACCATCCTAGCCCACCTTTGCTGATCATTCCTGTGTCATCCCTACAATTAGTCAACTACAATAATTTTTGCAGTGCAGCAGTGAACCAGTTGAGTGGTCCAAGTCATCTGAAAAAATGTTTATCCCTACAATCAGTCAGTCAGTCAGACAGACTATAAAAGAGGCGAGTGGATAAAGAATCCACCTTGTCACAGTGATGTGGGGTTTCCGCTTGGCTTGTCTTGCTTCTGCAAAGCAGGATTAGAATGCAGGAAAAATGTATTCATATATACACACCTAGATAAATTTCAGATAGGTTATTGGGCTTCACCAAAATAACTGAGGACAAAATATAATCCAAACAATATTTTGAGTTGTGTTATGATGTGATATAAGTAATCCTTGTAGTAAAATAGATCTTTCCATAAGAATTAAGGTAATCTGGCTTCCTACATTTAAGTCATTTATAACATGTTTTTGCATCAAGTTTTCATAATGCCGATAAAGTAATGAACAGATAAGGAAGAGCTTTGCATGGATTTTTATCTTCTAAAGCGTAATTCTTGCAGATATGAATGAAACACAAATGGATTTTTAACAACAGGAAAAACATCACTATCATTTGCATTAAAAAGAAGGTAGTTAAGCTTTTCTTCTGCTAAGGACTTGTTGGGGGATTTTTGTCCTAGCAACTATAACCCGGAAGTCGTGTATTTTAATTTTTTTCCTTTTTAATCTTCCAATTTGAGTTATTTCAAAATATATAGCACAACATGTTTTAGCATTTTTAGATACATTAGTAATGCTCACATTTTCACCTTCTGAGAAACTCTGACCGTTATTCATTAGTGAAAAAACTGACCTACAAAAAAATGAAAGTAGTGTTCAACAGAACGATGAATTCAGTGGAATTTTGATAAACATACGTGTATATAAACATATAAATATAATAACAGTAATTACTGAACAGACTGGAGAAGAGACTCATCTGATAAAGGTTCAGTGCTTCCATTAGTTTTGACAAAAAGAGTTCAGAGTGTAGAAAAAATTGTGATACTCCTCAAAGAGTATGTAGAATGTCATATGTGTATATACCTGCCTTGACATAGTGACTGGTTCATAACATTGGTTGTGGGTCTCTACTGGAAAGCTTGAATAAGCCAATAGGCCAGGTTTTGATGGTGCATTTATTTTCATAACCCATGACAATTTTTTTAATAACAAATTCATATTTGTTTTAAATATATTTAAAAGAATTTTTAAAGCTCAGTCATAATATATTACTGGTAAAGTATATCACTCTGACAGATTTCTTTAAAACTTTTCAGTAATTACGCCCTCTGAAGAAATGGGGAAATACAGCTATGATAGTTCATAATTTGCAATTTTTAGATTTGAAATCTGTATAAACAACAGAATATGATCCTGAATATTTTAGAGACTGATGATTTTTTTCCCTGTCATGTCCTGATTTTTAAATACCAGGGTAGTATTTTAAGAGCATGTTCAACTTGCAGACTTGTTAGACACTGTTTGGAGACCAGCTGAGCTATTTGATAACTATTTAAACTTGGGTTTTGCCAAAACTTGGAAAAGAGTCATAAATACTGAAATAATCCTATTAAAATACTACGAAGCATTATTCTAATTAGCTGAGTCTTTTGTTACAATATGTTGAGTACATTATTATTTATTTGCATGAAAAGGATATCATGTTTTAGTGGCAGGAAGAGATGAGAAAACCATTTTGGAAAAATAAGAAGTGTCTGCATCTGAAAGCCAGTGGCTGACATTGACTTTGCCTTGTTAGAGGACTTAAAATGCATCTATTTACATTTTAGGTCATTGTCATTTTTGTTTGAACTTGTCACAGTAATACACTGGCCAATTATGCCAGTGTTCAGTGCGAAAGTACAAAAAACAGAGACTTGGTTCCAAATAGTTTATGATATGGTATAATCTGAGGTCAATTCTGATCACACACTTGAGAGTAAGTCTCCAAACAACTGTTAAGGCCTTGATTGTATTACTTATACAGAAGGAGCATTAAACAAGGAAAATGTAGTAGAACAGTAAATATATATAAACCTAAGGCTCGACATTTAAATTTTGTAGTATTAATGCATTTTTTACATACATTGCTTATTTTCATCCTCTTCTATTTGTTGATATGCAGCTTCAGCTGTAAAAGACATAGCGTCCAATAAGGCTACAAGAATAAGAAATAAGGTTGCAAATAAATTGATTCATTGATTTCAAGAAAGGAGACTGCCAATGTAACAAGCTTCACTGTGGATCTTGTAGTCTGAATTCACAGACTGAGGCAGGAAAACTAGAAAAAATTTTGTATGTACTACTATCTTTTAACTATTTTCTTTTACTATCACTCATTAACCACCCATGTAGGATATTAATTATCTGTCTCTCAGACATGCAATGAATCTTTTAAATCATGTTTAAATGAATATTTCATGACCTTTCAGCACCTGTACTTTGTATGGTGTGTTTTCAAGGAAAATTTGATCTATTGAAGCTTTAAATGTCGGAAATACAAATCAGAGAACTTTATCATAGTGCCATATGATTCTAGGAAAACAGATACATGTTATAAATTACTAAGTGTAGAAAAGTATGGTACTGGCTTGCTGTTTAACAGGAAATTGTTTGATAAGACAACCTTCTATCACTCTGCTTCATTTATATGGATTGGAAAACTGTAGATCAGATCTCCTTGAGGAGAAGATGGAGGTGCTCAACAACTTTTTTGCCTCAGCCTTCAATGGCAACCTCTCTTCTCATACCTCTCAAGTGTATAGAGAGCAGGAAAGGGACTGGGGAAACAAAGTGCTTCCCACTGTAAGTGAAGATCAGATACATGATTACCTGAGGAACCTGAATCTATGTAAGGGACCTTATGAGATGCATCCCCGAGTGCTAAGGGAATTGTCTGATGTATTTGACAAGCCATTCTCCATGATATTGAAAAAGTCATGGCAGCCAGGTGAAGTCCCAGGTGACTGGAAAGATGGTTGCTGCAGCCATCATTAATGAGGATAGAAAGGAGGACGCCGGGCAGNAAGGAGGACCCTTGGAACTACCAACCTGTCAGCCTCACCTCTGTGCCTGGGAAGGTCATGGATGCTCCTTGAAGCTCTCCTAAGGCACAAGGAGGACAAGGAGGTGATTCGAGACAGCCAGCACAGCTTCACCAAGGGCAAGTCTGACCAACCTGGTGGACTTCTGTGATGGGGTGACTACATCAGTGGGTTAGGGAAGGGTTACAGATGTCTGTAATGCCTTTCACATAGTCCCCCATAACATCTTCCTAAATTGGAGAGAGATGGATTTAGTGGATGGACTGTTTGATGGACAAGGAATTGTTCGAATGGTCACATCCAGATGGACAACAGTGACAAGTGATGCCCTCTGGGGTCTGTAATGGGACCAGTGTTATTTAATATCTTCATTAATGACATAGACAAAGGGATCAAATGCACTCTCAGCAGATTTGCAGATGACACCAGGTTGTGTGGTGCAGTTGATGCTCGTGAAGGATGGGATACCATCCAGGGGGACCTGGACAAGCTTGAATACTGGACCCATGGGAACCTCATGAGATTTAACAAGACCAAGTGCAAGGTGCTGCATCTGGGTTGAGACAAACTCTGGTACCAGTCCAGGCTGGGGGATGAACAGATCACGAGCAGCCATGTTGAGAAAGGTGCTGGTGGATAAGAGGCTGGACGTGACCCAGCCATGTGCACCCACAGCCCAGAAAGCCAAACGTGTCCTGGGCTGCATCCAAAGCAGTGTGGCCAGCAGGGCAAGGGAGGGGATTCTGCCCCTCTGCTCTGCTCTGGTGAGACCCCACATGAAGTGATGCATCCAGCTCTGGAGTCCTGAACACAGGAACAACATCAATCTGTTGGAGTGAGTCCAGAGCAGAGCCACAAAAATGATGAGTAGGATGGAACATCCCTTCTAAGAGGAAACGCTGAGAGAATTGGGATTGTTCAGCCTGGAGAAGAGCAGGCTTTAACGTGACCTCATTCCAGCCTTCCAGTACCTAAAGGGAGCCTACAAGAAAGCTGAAGAAAGACTGATTACAGGACTAAAGGGAATTACTTCAGACTGCATATAGATTCAGAAGGATAGTAGGTTTATATAAGATATTAGGAAAAAATTCCTTACTGTGTGGGTGGTGAGGCACTGGAAGAGGTTGTTCAGAGAAGTTGTGGATGCCCCATTCTCAGAAGTGTTCCAGACCAGGTTCGGTGGGGCTCTTAGCAACCTGGTCTAGGGGAAGGTATCCCTGCCCGTGGTTAGAAGTAGATGATCTTTAAGGCCCCTTACAACATAAACCATTCTATGATTTGTGTGTTCTTATCCCTAATTTAATTTAACCTGTGAGATTTTGCTTTATGGTAGAAGAAGATGGTCTCCCAGTTGTGTTTATAAGACCACATATGATTGACT
Organism: Atrichornis clamosus; assembly: GCA_013400975.1. Taxonomy (NCBI): domain Eukaryota; kingdom Metazoa; phylum Chordata; class Aves; order Passeriformes; family Menuridae; genus Atrichornis; species Atrichornis clamosus. The sequence goes on along the minus strand of WBMZ01004505.1, from coordinate 94,551 downwards.
GTGACCCACATGTCCTACATTTTCATTGTGTAGAAGTTAGTGCATGGAAATAGGAGACAGACTAAGGGCACTGCTGTGCTCTTTGCTTTTGCCAGGTAGTGGTTTGTAATTTTTGGTACACAGACTTGAACTAGGAGACTTAGAGAGTTCTTATGGTCACAACTTTAGATAGGCTGGGTAACTACCTGTATTCAGTTTATGTGGCAAAGGTTTGGTAGGAGTGGGGGCTGTGGGAGGTGACATCTGTGACAAGAGGGCAGAAGCTTTCCCCATGTCAGACAAAACCACTTCTTCAAAGATGGATCTGCTGCTGGCCAAAATTGACAATATTGGTACCACCTTTGTAATAGCATATTTTCCTTCTTTCCTGTTATTCTACTCTGTCCTCTGATTGGCAGCAGGTCAAATTTTTCCATGTTAGTCTGTTTTGCCTGTGAAGGTAATAGATGAAGGATCTCCCTGTCCTTACCTCCTTATAACATGAGCATTTTGTCGTATTTTGCCCCCCATCCAGTTGAGGATGGCAGCAAAAGAGTGACTTGGTGGGCACCTGGTGGCCAGCTAAGGTCAGCCAACCACAACACTCATGCTTACATTCCTGGCGCTACCTTGGCAGAGTTGATCTGTTACCCAAGCCTGGCCCAGGTCAAAGTCTCAGCAGCTGGAATGCAAAGCATTTTCAGTATTCCTTCCCATACATATCTGCTTAGGTGCTTGTGTGATGGCAAAAAAGGGCACTCCCCATTAACATGGGCGCCTGATGACATCTTTAAAGCTCGGTGCTACGTGGAAGTTGGAAAGGGCCTAGCCTCTCTTCTTGGGCTGGCTTTTCTTCTCAAGCCCTCAAATGTATCCACAGCATGACGCCTGAATGCAGTGGCACATGCTGCAGTATGTTTTCATAATGCATTACATGAACAAAATCAAAGAAGAATTTTCTTCACATTTCAATTCCACATTTATTTTATGTTGAAAGAACTATTTAATTTTTTAATTTTTTTTTATGTTGAAAGGACTAAATAGGAAAGAACACAGCACAGGAACTACTTTTTCAGAAAACTTTCAGTATCTGTATTGATCATGAATTTATATACTTTATAATCTCTTATTTACGATGAAATAACAAAGGCTTTTCAAAGAGCTGCCTCTTTCCTTTCTAAATAGGTGTAGTTCCTTTCTGAATAACCTATGGTCAGATTTATTAATCTTCATAGGAACCCTACAAATTGCACTGAATATAAGCAAACAGAACATGATTTTGGGTTGCAGTCAAATGTAGTTGCTATTGGGTAGAGCAGACACTACAGTGCAAATTACATTTATAAAAATTGTTATATTGTTATATGTGCTAACCATTGTAGACTTAATCTTCCTCACAGTTTTTTTTGGAGGAATACTGGTAGTAAATGATAGCACAAACCCTGGAGAATTAATTCCTGGGTGAATTGGATCCACCTAAAGGCAGGCAGCAGTGACATGCAAAAAGATGATGAAGGGTGCAGGGAAGGGATGATTAGAAGACATTTTCCTTGCTTTGTTTCCTGAGGAGGTACTGAAAAGGAGAGAAATGGGAACAGAATAGCACATGTGCCACAGGGACATGGGATTTAGTGGTTCACTTTGCTCCCTAGTTTCTTGGTATGGATCCAATTTATTGTGGTAACTTGTTTCTTGGTATGGATCCAATTTATTGTGATAACTTATCACATGCCATCTGTTTCTTGTGATGCACAACAGTGAAAAGTTTGTTTGGCCTCTTTCCTTTGGAGAAGGTTTTTGGTCATTTCTCATTATTTATTAATGCCTTTTTGAACCCAAGAGCTTAAAGTGACTTGAGGTATTAAACCCAGAAATTTTACATACCTACTTTTCATCATCTTTGCTTACTGTCAGAGAGTTTTTTGGCTGTTCAAACTGTACAGGTGCCACATTCATTTTGCATTAGAAGCTTTTTCAACATATTCAGTAGCAAGTATTTTGGCAGGGTGTTAAAACTTTAAAAATATTTTATTTCCCTTAACTATTTTGGCATGCCCATATTTATATGCAAGCAAATATTTAAATGTCACTAACAGAATAGTGGAAAAACTGGAAAAAAACTGTTCCTCTGGTCAAGCTTTCAAAATATGAAACTTCTTTCTGGGCACATAATTTTAGAATGATGCTTTAATAATTTAGTTTTAAAAGCCAAAGCTCCAACTTGAATAGAGGAGCTTGCTTCTGCTTCAAACATAAAAAATTTAAAAACATTTACAAGCATTTCTCTGTATGCATATCTGGCCATAACAGTGTTGCAGCAAACAGCTGCAAGCTTATTCTGTTATTTCTTGCCCTTTTTAAGACATAAAATTTTATTGGTCAGTTATGGTTTGAGTCCCTTTAATATCTGTCAAAAGTTAGTAAGCACCAGATGTTGGGACCTGGGGCATTGTTGAGGATTACATTGGTTGGATGGCTGCTGATTGCAGCAAGTATTGCAGAGAGTAATAGGAAGTTATCACCTACTGTCCCCTCCAAAGATCCAAATTTTAATTTACAGCACAGAAACCATGTGGAAGAAACGGGCATTACATATCTAAATGCCACTGACAAAGCCATGACATGACATTGCAGGCCTGAAAAGGGAGAATTTAAGAGAGGATGTACAAGCGAGATTAAGAGGCAATGAAAGGAAGGACCACACTGATGTGGAAAGCAGAGGGTGAAGTAGAGGTATAGAAAAAAGGATGAAAAAAGAATGTAAGAAGAGCTAGCCAACCCAGAAAATATTCTGACTTTATCACCACTGTCTGACATCTCAAATTAGGTTAGGTTTATAGGTAATCTGTACGTGACTTCTTCACCTCTCCACAAAATTCCTTTCCTGAAATACACGACATGAGATGATAAAACATTTAGTATTTGTTGACTTTATATTGAATGTGGAAGGAATGGGCAGGGAACATTTGCTTTAGTTCCGTACCTTCTTGTGTGTGCTTTTTTTTTCTTTTTCTTAATTCTCATAATGCCTGGAAGTCCTTTGGCTAAACAGGAAGTTTTCTTTTGAACTTTTATGACTAACATAACCACCGGAAACCTAAGAGCATAGCTGGGATTTCAAATAAAAGAAGTACAGCATGAAATAGATTACATTTCATAAAAGCCATAGAAGTGGTCCTCGGAGTAAATGGAAAATATAGAAGTACAGATGCTTCTTATAGAACATGACAGTTAAAAGGGAATTGAATTAAAATATAATTTTAAATGGCTTAGACAGAAATTAACCCTCTGAATAGACAAGACCAAAACCATCCCTAGAGCCAGTACTTAGGTTATTACATCAGAAGTGAATTGGGCCCAATATACTGTCATCACAGGATATGGAGCTTGAAAAGGGCACGAACAAAGATGAATTGGAAACAGATGTCAGGAAGAATTTTTAGAATCATGCATTTGTGAAGTAGCTATTGGGCAAGGCGGTTGATGGAAAACACAAAGGGACAAGAAGAAGGGGGAGAGAGAGAGAGAGAGATTGACATCTCTTTGTAGCTGCTTCAGCTGAAAACAATCTGTGCAGGTGATGTCTAATGTCCCTAACATTTCTTTTTTACTCACTACCACATTAAGGTATAAAATGGCAATATTGAATCATGTTTAATCTGTCTCAAAATTTTGCAATGTTTATGAGTCAAAGTATCAAATCATGGAATGGTTTGGACTGGAAGGGACTTTTAAAGATTATCTCTTCCAATCTGCTGCAATGAGCAGGGGGGCATTCAGCCACATCTGGTCACTCAGAACTCTGTCCAAACTGACACTGAATGTTTCCAGGGATAGGGAATCTCTAATCTCTCAGAGAAGCCTGTTCCAGTGTTTCACTACCCTCATCATAAAACAAATTCCTTATATCTAGCCTAATCTAAGCTCCTTTAGTTTAAAATCATAACTCCTTTTCCTATTACTATTTACTGTTAAAAAGTCTATCCCCGTCTGTTTTTATAAACCCTCTTTAATGTGCTGCAATAAAGTCTCGCTTTAGTCTTTTGTCCAGGCTGAACATATCAGCCTTTCTTTATAGGAGAAGTGCTACCTCTTACCACGTTTGCGTCCCTCCTCTGGACTCACTCCAACAGGTCAATCTCCTTCCTCTGCTGAGGACCCCAGAGCTGGATGCAGCGCTGCAGGTGGAGTCTCACCAGAGCAGAGCAGAGCAGAGCAGAGCAGAGCAGAGCAGAGCAGAGCAGAGCAGAGGAGAGCAGAGCAGAGCAGAGGGGCAGAATCCCCTCCCTCACCCTGCTGGCCACGCGGTTTCTGATGCAGCCCAGAATTCCATTGGCTTTCTGGGCAGCACATGTCCAACCTCTCACCCACCAGCACCCCCAGATATCTCTTGGCAGGACTGTTCTTGTTCCATTCACTCCCCAGCCTGTGTTAACACTGGGCATTGCCCCAGCATAGGTGCAGACACCCCCTTGCACTTGGCCTTGTTGAAGCTCATGAGGTTGACAAGTGCCCACTTCACAGCACTTCCATACCACGTTCAGCATGTGCCAGGTTATTAAGGTAATGGAGGTAATTTCATAGCCTCTTCTTATAACTCCAGATTGAAAAAGACCATTCTCACAGAACTTCAGAGAAGCTAACTGCTTACACAGTGTACTGAGGCAGAGCAAGCCTCTGGTGCTGGGAGACTTGCTACAGCATTACTTCTAAGGACTACTTACCTAGACTACAATAAATAATGTATCTAATTCTGATACTTACTAAAAGGGGTCATCAAATGGCCATCAGGTTTATTCAAGGCCGTGTACCAAACTGCCTGTGGTGAGAACGTGTGAAATTGTTTTTCCCTGGTAATTCTTCCGATTAGACTTAAAACAATGCTTGCTTAAAACAATCTTTTGCCATTTAAACCACACTGTAATAATCTCACACAAAGATAAGTACTCAAAAAAAAGTCATATATCTAGTGTAGAGACAGAAACTTCAGCTTGAGGCATTGATTCAAGGATTCTTTGCAGTGGCAGTGACCAGTTATATAAAAACATACGGATTCTGAGGTTCATAAATAGTGACAGATCTGTCTGTGTATACGTTAGGAGCAAAAATCCCTGCTAAATTGAAACCTGAACAATTCTATGGTAGTTCAAATAACTCTTTAATAAAAGAAGAATATTATATGAACTTAACAGGAACTGATTGCCTGCTTTGCTGTTTACACTTGCACTGTTTGAAAGCCACTTTTGGGACTGATCTAAGTGCTAAAACACATATAACAGCTAACCAAAAATGTAATTCAGCTGAAATTATATTTCTGATTTTCATTGGACAAGGAAAATTGCATTTTTGGTCATTGAAACATTCAGTGAAAGAGGATGTATGATTTGACTCTTTCAAAGCTATGAATGTGCTGGGAGTAAAATTCTACTGCTTTTTTGCCTTTTAGATGAAATAAAGCCAAAAATGCCAGATGTTTGTGCATATCTCTGTGCTATCCTGTTTCTGGTGCTACTTAAATAAACAAGTCCCACTCACCTTGGGGAGGTGGTCCTCACCTGATCCTTCTCACCTATGAAACTTCTGAAGGCCCCAAAGACTTTGTTCATTTTCCATTGTTATTCTATCCCTTTATGGTTTGATTGCTCAAAATTGCATATCTATTAATTTTATTTGTGCAGTCAGGACTTTCAAAAATTCAGATCATTTTCTACATAAAATTATTTATGATAAATTTAGACATATATGTATAAAATTTCGTTCAATATAGGCACATTCTGTTGTCATTGTTTGGTTCAAAGACAATAAAAATATTATTCTGGTTTTCCAGAAAGAGAAACTTTTATCCTGGAAATTTATTCTTGGAGTACCATTCATTGCTTTATTTGTTTCTCCCAAATTTACCACTTAAAAGAAAGGAATATGAACTATTAGTATTTCCTTTAGAACTTTGTGTTTATGATTGCATAGTGCAATTGTAATGACAGCTTCTATATTTTAGATGTAGTTGAAACCTAATGATAAAACAGCTGAAAATATTACAAACACAATATTACTATTTAGTTTAGTGTTTTGCTTGTTGAGTTTTGTTGTTGTTATTTTTGTTGCTTTTAATTTAATTGATTGAAGGACAATTGTTTTGTTTTGTGCTTTTTGCCGGAGTTTGCTATGTGGCAATGCATAAAAGTAGTGGACTGATTTGGAGGCTGATAAATGAATCCATAGTTCCATGTGTTTTTACCAAAATATTTTGTGCTTCAGTAAATGTCCAACAAAGTGGAAGTGAAATTAATCTGCCACAAATTGTATGAAAATATAATTTAATTTTATAGTATTTGCAATTTGAAATCCATATGCTCATCTGTAACACAACAATATTTCATACTCACTGCGCTCTGCTATAAATGTTGTTCAAGGTTTAAAGCCACAAATATCTGTGCCCCTCTGTTCTGCAATCCCACATTGCACTTCAGAAAGAGAAGTTAGTGACTTTCTTTCATTATGAAAACCCGGTAAGGTCTGCAGAAAGTTTCAACCTGTTACTTTTCTATGTTAAATACTCTATGGCTGTACAGCAGGGTTGTTTATAGACCTGTAGCCAAATTCAGCACTTGCAGAAATAGACAAATTTCACCAGTGTAAGTGTAATCATTTATACAAATAATGGGCATGGTCCATTACAACTTCAAAGCTTTCCTGCAATTTAAGTGTTCCTTAGCTGTCTTACTACAACGAAAAAGCTTCTCTGAGCTCTGGAACATTAATTACAGCAGTTTTCCTCAAGTTTGTGTACCTCCTATCAGTCTGGAATGGTTTAAAAAAGCATTGCTTTTAAGTGTGTTTTAATACCTGCATTTTCTGAAATTTTAAAGGCCTGACATAAAACCAACATCTCTAGAAAAACATTTAATCCTTTTAGATATTAAAATTAAATTAGAAATGCTGTTGTTAAACAAAATTTCACATTCAGTTGGGCAAGATAATGCAAAATTGCATTTCTAAAGTTAAGGTGAAGATGAATGACATTATTTAAGTGTATACTCACAAAAATTAAAAAAAGAAATCTGCTTCTTTGACAGACAATCGAAGTGTTATTTTCTTGAAAAAGGTTAATTCACAGGAGAACAAAAAGGATTTTTTACTCTCTTTGTGACAGAATTCTTAGCTCAGTGCACAGTTATAAAAATACTGTTTCTTAAAAACTGTTACTGAGTTTGGTTCCCTTTTGAAAATGGAGACATTCATATTATAGGCTTTGTCTGGAACTGCTTTTATAATAGTAAGAAAAAGAGTGCCTAACTGTATAGCTGAGGAATAGGGTAGTAAACTTTTAAAAGACTTAAGTAATTATAAGTATTTATTGAAACTAGCTACATTCAAGTGACAGATATTACAAAATACTTGAGACAACATGTTTGAAATCTGCATAATAAAATTTCAACTATTTGTCTCTTTAAACAGAGAGATTTCCTAGACAGAGCCAGAAGAGCAAATCAGATTTTCCACTCTACACAAAACTCTTCAAGCTTGCAGCATAGTTCCTAAGGTTGAAACGTGGAAGTGTGCAAGCATCTCAAAGAATCACAGAAAGGTGCTTCACATCTGTGTTCCACCACAGTCATTGGGGAGTGGTGGAGATCTCCTCCTGAGGTCTGGCCTCTGGCAGCAAGTCCTGCTGCTGTTTCCTGACAAAATGACTGTGACAAATCTGTAACAGATTATTCTCCAGATTAAGCCAGACTTTTCAGGTATCTTTTTCAGGCGTACACACTCCTTTATAGTGATCAAGAGGATAGACTTGCACCACAGAAATTTCTATGATTAATTCCAAGGATAAATTAATAAAGTGCAGTATTCATTCCAGCCCACCTGGGAAGATGAAGTAATTTATAATAAATTTATAAACTTTATTATACTGCTTTATAAAAATATTTCTACTAGCAAAATAAATTTGCAGTGATTCACATATACTGTCCTGGACCTGTTCTGATTTTTGCAGGATATGTAGTTCTTCAAGGTTGTAGCAACGTAGTGCTCATGCAGATTTGTAAATTAACACAGCTTGTACTATTCTGGAAAATAAAAATTAACTTCCATCAGTGGGATTTATTCTTGATATTCATAATTTCTATACATATTTTATGGCAATTATTTTATTATATTTATTTTGTTAGGTTTTTGTTTGGTTCTGATTTGGGGTTTTTAAAAATATATTATTCTATCATATTAAAAGAAACAGGGAAGGAGATACCATGTAATTCTTATTGCTTTCTAACGCAGACTGGTAGATATTTGTCAGATATTTTCATTTTATGAAATTCCTATATACCTGAAAAATATAAGTCATATAGACATGTTTTGTAAGATGTACTGAAGTGTCTAATCTGAGAGTATAGGTTTGTTTACTAATACACATAGGAAAAATGAAAGATATGTTGGGAATTGAAAAACTGTATGTATTTCAGGGAGGTAATATTGCTTGTTACCATTACTTTGCAGAGAGTCTGAAATTGGATTTGCTACAGTTTATAGAATCCTTTCTGTTCCAAACACCTACTTTTAACAGAAAAAGAAATAATTTTGTATTTCAGATGGTTACTATAGTTTTCTTATAATTTTCTAGTATCTCCAAAAGAAAGTTGCTATGAAAAGCTTTTTTTCATGTATTCTCAAGTGACTTCTGTAGACATCTATTTCTAATGAAAATTATAATTAATTTCCTCTAAAATAATATTGTAAAGAAACATTTTGGTACTATGTTAGGTGTTCATGCTTATAAAGATGACTTCTACTTAAGTTTGTTGATTTGCTATTTGTTGGGTTTTTTTCATAGGTCCAAATTATGTTGAAATTCATAATCTGAGGAAGGCGAAAATTTAAGTAAAGGGGAAAGAACAGTAAAATATTGTAGAGAATATGATCCCTGTGACTAGAGAAACCATGAAGGCTTAGGGGAAAGCAGGCATCTTTAAAAGTAAAGGCTAATATTTTGTCTTTTTTGGCTATGTGTACTCAAAGATACAACATAAATTCAAGCAAGAGTCAGAAAAATTTCCTAGTATAGCAAGTGAAGGAACCAAATAGGCCACTTACCATTATAGAAAATTTTTTTTTAGGGTTGAAGAAAATGAGCATGTCATAAGAGCCTTCATTTTTTTTCATAGCAAGAAATGAAGTGTTCTGCTGTGAAGAATAATGATATTCAATTCTGAAAGGGCTTCCTCTTTTGCATATGATTCAAAAGCAAATAATAATGAAATCATGTTACTCTAGAAAAGCATTTTTTTACATGTAAATCACAGGTTCACATATGCAAAACCTCTTGACTGCATGGTTGACTGTAGGCATAGGTACTGTGGAGGTCTACAAAGAAACAGTAAATGTAAATTCCCCATCATACTATGTTCAAAATCCCCTTTCAAATGATAGTGGACTTCCAAAGCCTTAATTTCAGATTCCTTTTAGATTAATTCTTTTGTTTTATAATTGCTGACTTAATGATATCCAAATATCATAGAATCATAGAATGGTTTGGATTAGAAGGGACCTTAAAGATCATCAAGATACAAACTTCCTGTCACAGGCAGTGACACCTTCCTTTAGACCAGGTTGCTCAAAGCCACATTTAACCCAGCCTTGACACTCCCCACATTTGAGGATTTTGAACAGTTATGCATTCAATCATCAGAAACTAGCAGTATTTATGAACATTACTTACATTGAGAGCAGGGAAGCACTGAAGGCAGATGCTCAGAGTGCCATGGATATGTGCAGAGTCCCTGTAAACATTCAAATTTCTTTGGGACAAGGCCCAAAGCAACTTGGACTAACTCTAAAATCTGCTCTGATATGGATTGGACTCCACCTATTTCTTCCAGTTGGAGGTAACTAAAATGATCTAATAAAAATTGACTTAGAAAGTTGCTGCCTATTTCAGCATCCCTCAACATGTGAAGCTTCACTAATGGACAGATACTAATAATAATGTCTAGTTTAATTGTGAAATTCTTTCCAGAAGATATGTTTGAGATTGTTACTATGTATTTTCCGAACCATGTATTAAAACCAATTTTGCTTAGAGATTAATGTACTGTGAAAGGTAGGGTTTAATGCATGTGTATGCCGTGGGCTATTTCAGATTTAGCAAACTGGAGAAAGCTGTATTAGAATTCTTTCATGTATGCAGTGGTTCTGGATGGTTTGGTCTTAATTTTCTTGAATTAGTTGAATAGTTGCAAGAACATGAAGTGGATGTTTTTGTGAGTCTGAATTTTCCTCATAAATTTGCAAACTGTGTTTCAGGCTTTCTGTGTTAATACTGAGTATTGCTGAAGCCACATTTAGCACCGTTTCTTTTCTGCTCTAAGGATATCTGCTATAAGTATGTGAGTTTTTCTGTTCAGGGTGTTCACTGAATGTTTTCCACATTTGATTCAGTCTCCCCACCATCACATACATTCTTAATTGTGTTGCTTTGTGAACTGAAATGAAAACACTGTGTTGCTGTATCATTAGTACCATATGTCACTGTTGTTTATATTTGGAGAAGAGAATATAACCATCAGAATTTTCATTGGTCTCGGTTATTAACACCATCAGCAGTATTATAATTTAACATTCACTTCCTTCCTAGAGTTTTCCCATAGTAATGTCTTTGAGCACAATCATACTTGTCTTTCCATTCCTTAACACAAGAATGTGCCTTCTGTTGCTCCAATATTCATTGATATCATCAGTGTACTGTCTGAAGATGCTCTGGCCCATTGAATCCATTTAGTAATGTGCAGAGTTACTGACTGGATGTGGTGGTCTTTGAGAGAAAAGTGCCATTTTGAAAATAACTTGTTCAAAAAAGGATGCTTTTATCTGGGTTATTTTTTTGCCTAAAAGATATATTTGCTTTTTTGAGTTTACTGACAAAAGTTCCATAGAGTATAATTTTGTCATGTTAGTACAAAAGGTTTGAACAATATATTGTATCCATTAAAAAAAAAAAAGTGAAGAAAACCTGGATTTTGCCTCTGCCTTAGTTGGAAACTTGTGGAGCCGATAAAGTTACATTATTGTTAGCCACCTCTGAGTCCATTTTTCTCAATAGAAACTCAGCATTTCTCAAAAGTGTTGCACACTTAGAACTACTTTGTAAATATTACCACAATATTGCTGTAGCCCCGTCAGGCATTGTTGTCTTGAATACCAGCTGCAATAAAGCAACTTAGTGATGCGGTGTGTTTGAGAGATGAGAATTATTGCAATTCTGAAAGAACACCAGATCTTGTAGAATAGCTTTTCATGAAAGTATTCATTTACTTTGCGCTCTCATTTGCCTTGCAGAGAGAGAAAGTCACAACTGCATAAAGTAATCCCATAGTTATCTCATAAAATGTTCAGGCCAGATGAAAGGTTGGCAATGGTGGTGATCAAATTACTATGGACAGCAGCTCAGGCAATTTTCATGGAGGGATAAATGCAAATAAGTGGAAATTATCTGGAATCTGAGCATTCAGTTGCGTCCCATGTCTCTTACACCAGTAACTTGATTGACATCAAACCTAATCTAGATTGCTTCCTTAATCTAGATTCTCTCTTCAGGAGTTCAGTTACCTGGAAAATTTATCCAGAGAAATACCCAAGGAAAATGTTGTCTGCCGTTTTCTGTTGCTTCCATCTAGCTGGCTAGCTAACTAGTTATTTACAGTAATTATTATATCTAGGTAGATATTTATAATAGCAACAGGAGTAGTTATATTAACTAGTTAGTTAGCTATTTACTTATAAGTTGTCAGTGGATCCTGGCAATTATTACCTTCTTTCTTATATTGCTATAAAACAAAAAAGCATTTATCAGAAATACTAGTATTCCTTGTGTCTTGCAAATACTCAGGAAATTACTTGTTGAAGAAGTTAAGAAGAATACAAAATGTAGAGTCAATTATATAGATGACTTGGTCTTGACTCCATAATGAGACTACTGTTTTCTTCTCTTTAGTTTCATGATGAAATTGCAGTGACTGTGTTAGAACATCTTCTGTGTCTGTGTGACAGCCAGTATAACTGCTCTGTCTGTCATTTTATTTTAGATTTTGGGCCCTGTGTCAGTACTGCAGGTACAGAAGGTAATGAGGACAGATTACTCCTCCTGTGAGAAGAGCAAAGGGTGCTGCAGAGCAAGATGTTTGGGCATGTGGAATGAAAATTTTGGAACAGACAGAGAACATTTAGCATTGTTACACTGGCAGACTTCAAGAAAGAGATACTTACTAAAATTAAAAAAAAAAAAAGGCAAAAAAGTGATTTATTTGAGGGTTGTTGTCTTGTAGGAAGCCACCAAAGAATGCTGAATGTAGATGAGGCTTTGACATACATGCTGGTCAAGGGGAGACTTGTTCAAAATAATTTTCATTTTGATCCAGAAGACCCAAATTGCCTTTTTCAAATGTTACTGTAGTCCAGGGGCTCTACTGAAACCTAGCATTAAAAATTGAAAGACCTTTTGGCACCTGAAGCATATTCTGTTTAAGAAATATGCTGACAAATCTACCTGAAAAACTGCATCCCATTTCAGGTCCTGAGAAAGCATTTTTGCTTGTAATTTCTCTGCTAAGTGCCCTAGGTTAGCTGTCAAAATCCTTTTGGATAGCACAGTTTTAGGATAGAAGTGAGGAGGGAACAAGTCTGTTTTGGTATAAAAAGTGTTTCTTTGTTTATAATCCTTTTTCGTCTGTATCCTCCCATTGCCTATAATGAGTAATTAACTGCAGTCATGCTGTCTCTTGCTCAATGACTCATGCATTATTTTCTGCAAAAGTTGCGTAAGTTCAGCAAACGCAATGGGGGAAAATCTCATTGGTAATTTGGAATCATGGTTGTCTTCTAAATAGACGACAGGGTTAAAATCCAGTCATGGAAGGGAAAGAGACATTGCTTTTCTCACTACTAGCAGGATATTTTAACATTTAAAATCTGCTTTCATCTCTCAACTCTCTCCATTCCCTCTCTCTTCTATCTGCCTTCTCTGGATGCATTACAGAAGGAAAAAAAGGGGCAAACACTTCAAGTGGATTTGATCAATTTTTACCTTGAAAACCTATGTTCACAGAGAAATTAAGTACAAGAATTGTTGTTTCTGAATCCCAGCCAACCATGAATGTCAGCAAGGCAAAGTTGCTCAGCTCTGCAAATGTCTTTTGCCTATCTGCAAAACCCAAACCACATAAGGTTGTAAGCTGCAGCTTTTATTAAGTAAAGGCATCTCCAGTATTCAGAAGTCACTGAAAATAGACATTTCAAGATAGTAAGTTATACTTTTGTACTTGTGTTGTTTTCTGGGCACCTGTGTCATTTGGTTTACCTTGTGACGTGTTAGATAGGACTAGATGAACTTCAAATGACCCTTCTTAGGTAAATTAGTGGTTTTGTACCACATCACTATGTGAAATCCTAACAACCTTTGGCACACTTCAGATATGTTTAGGAATAGAACTGAAATTAATTATTTCCTTTTTCATTTTGCCGTTTTTCTCTTTGACAGGGCAATGTTCCTTGCTGTTCAGTTTTACTGGAAGTGATTGCTTTTCCTGAGTATTTGGAATAGTCCAAATTGAAATTGCTTTTCATGGAACATACATTGTAGAGATCCTACTTTCAGTTGGCTGATAATTTATGCCTTCCTATAAAAGCAAAGTAAAATCATATTTTCTTTCCATATATTATCTTGTGTCTTAGGAATTTTAGTATGGAATGTGTAACAGTTTTTCTTCAGATGTATTCAGCAATTAAAACTCTTGTTCTGGATATGAACTTTGAATTCCTTGAAAATTGTTTTGATTGGTTTACACCATTTTTATATGTACAATCAGATTAAATTCTGTCCTAGAGACTTATAATGCAAATCAAAATACAGTTCAGCCCAAGCAGATTTTTCTCTACCTTCTGCTATATTTTAGTTTCCCAACAATTACCATTTCCCCCACCTTCACAAAATGCTTTATTGTGTGCTTTTGAATGTCCAAGCTTTTCACTTTTCTGTGGAGAGAATTCTATTTGTACCTTGATAGTAATATTATATGCTACAATTCTAACACCATGCATTTGATTTAATAGTAATAGTTGTCTTCTGGCCACCTCATTCTGTATCATTCCTGTCCTGGCTCGCTGGAACTGAGCACTGATATTTGGGAAATATGGTGCTCAGATGAGTATCACTTGATGTCAAAGTTGATGTCAAAGCCAAATGAGGATATATAATCTTTACAAATCCAAACTGGTCCCAGAAGGTCCTCTGGCAAAGGTGTCTGCCCAATGCTGTCTATATGACACAACCACAAGCAGATGGGATAAAATGGGTGCCACTGCGGCTGGTTCTTCAGCTCATACGTGCTAGTGAATGCTCTTAAAGCCTAAAAGGCATCCAAGATTTCTCTCCAAAGGCTGTGTTAGCAAGTTCAATAGAGAATTTTGCCTTGAAATACTTTGTATTAGAAATCCCTGTGAAAATACCATGCAACATTTGTATGTCTGCATCTTTCAATTCTGTGGGGCCCAGAAACTCTTCAGACTGTGCTCACATGCTGAACAAGAAGCTTATCTTGCAGTTTCTTTCAGAAGAAGTCAAGGATACATTTTTTGCCTTTCTAAGATTTGGGGGATTGTTGGAAAAACAGTGGATGGCTGTTAGCACATAAATGTTTTAGCGTTTTTCTCATTGCAGTATCACCAGCAGGGATGGGAATAGCACACAGGCTTTCCTTCTCTTGGGAACCAGCTGGGTCAGGTAGAAAACAATATTAGCAGAGGTTTGGAGTGTTAATGATGATGAATTTAAGAGCAAGTGGGGTCACGGAAGGAAATTAATTCTGGAGCAGAAATTAACTTCAGATAGTCAACATTTCTAGATTCTTATGCCTCTGTGAGAGGCAGATCTTGCAGGATTTCAATTATGAAGAAAATAGTTTAAAATAAATAATAAATTAATTTTCAACTGAGAGCCAGTTGAAAGTGACATGTTACCTGTCCTCTATGTGTCTCTGATTCAGACAGAGAAATGTATGGTTCGTAACCCAGAATATCTTTCAGAGTCATGGTGTATCGTATACTGTATAATGTAAAATGTATAAAATGTAGGCATCTGGGATAAGTACAAAAACAACTTCAGCCCTGTGGGCATGATCAGAGTTGGATAATAATTCACAAATAAATAAATAATCTGTAAATAAAATTCCTATTATGAAAATGTGAGTGATTGGAGTTCAAACATGAAAAAAACCTTTTTTTTTTGCAGTTTCTGTAGCAATGGTCACAAAAGATAACATTTAAAGAGGACTACAGACATGTTAGTATGCCCCTGTGTTCTTTCTGATAATACAAATCCTGTGTGATCTACACATTTTTATCTTCAGACCTGTTGGCACTTCAGCTTGTGGAAATTTATATTTTGCAAGAATCTTATCTGTAAAATAAAAAGCATAGAGTCTAGATAGAAATACAGTTGCCGGAAAGTTTCAAGGTGGTTTTTCTGGTACTCAGTCCAGGTACTAGTGGTTTTTTTGGTGCTCAATCCAGGTAGAGAGCTTAAGCAAATATAATCATTTTAGTAATTGTTTTGAAGTTTTACATTTTCTTCATAGTATCTTTAAAATGCATCAATATAATGGTTAACTGTGCATTCAACAGGTTTTCTTGAAATTAAGCAGTAGATAAAGGAAATATACCTCTTGAAAATACTGTGAAATTTTACAATTAATCTCTGTAGGTTAGTTGCAGCTTAAAACATTGAAATTTTAAGTAATATAAGCATTTCTTAACTAAACCCTTGGTTAGATATCAGAGCACATTTTTCAAGCCCTTGCAACTATTTGCGTTTAGATATCCTATAAATAAATTATTAAATACATTATTTAGAAAGTTCTGGTCCACTGTTTGATTTGTGCAATTAGTACAAAATGTGATGGCTTTATGAGTTTGAAATACACCTTAAAGTATTTAATGAGGTAGAGACATTAAAACCTCATTTAGATTTTAAGTTCAACCTAGGATTCCTTGCGAGAACCTTCTTTAAATTAATGGATAACTCTCCTGTGCATTAGGATTTGAGTATCACTGTCTTTTCTCTAATAATTAATGCTGTGCCATCTGACACCAAGGCCAAGTTGCGTTGTTACTGCTAGTTAACCTTGCATTTTAGAAAAGAAACAGGGAAAAAACCCCACCCAAACTTGGAAATACTATTTTAAAATATTTTTATAAGTGTGTTTATTTTAATGGTGAAATATATATACATTTCATATTCTATAGGAATGTTACTTGCAAATATCAATATCTCTTTTCCTTTTCATCATTTAAATTGAAGCAGGGCATGTATTTTTTCAGAGGAAAACAAACTATTTAACTAATTTTCTTCCACAAATCTATTATTGCTTTGAGATGGAACTGAGCCATGAGAAGCACTGTAAATTCATTGTATTGTAATGCTTGTGCTATAGAAAATTGTAGTGTTTTTAGAAAATGTAATAGATCTTACATGCTTAAATAAAACTTGTTTCTCAGTGAAAATCAGCTGCTGAGCCCACATAGGCTCAGCATTGGCTGTGGAACTCTTCAGCAGCTGCAGGAAGCAGCTAAATAAGAGTCTTAATGGCCTTTCCAAAGATCTGTGAGGATTCATAACCAAGAGGAAACTATAACAGAAAATAGAGGTGAATTATTGGCTGTGTATTGGCTGTGGTGAATGTTTTAATTTTGTAAGTCGTTAGTGACATAAACTTGTAGGAAGAATGTACATGTTTGTGATGAATAGGGAGCATTCTCTGCTCTTTGGAGCTTTGTCAGAACAGTCAACAGTTAGCTTGTGAGCAGTGCAAAAGCAAAGGGCTGAGCAGCCATGCAGAAAGCACAATTAGTATTGTTGAGAAATTGAAGAGAGGACATCTAGCAACCTGGATATCTAGCAAAATAGAAAGAAAAATTTCCACTTGTTGAGAGAAATTTAGTATATTTTTAGCATTTCCTAAATTTACATAAATTGCTGATGTGGAACTGTCCATTCTGAGGTTATCACCTCTCTCATGTGTGAGAAGTTCATATGTATTAGATGTCAATGGAGAAAAATACCTATGTTTAGAGTAAGTCATAATCCTAAAATTAGAATATTAGGGTCATAAAAGCCTATGGAAGTATTAAAGTCCAGGGAAATTAGAAGAATAGGCCCATTTGTACATAAATGTTTTATAATAGTGTCACTCTTTAGGAAAAGGTCAGAAATATTGGAGTGTTTAGTCGCTCCAGTAGTCATGGAACAAAGCAGTAGGGATCAACATTTTGGCAAGGTTTCAAGAGTATCAATGTACACCTCCATGGAGAGATCGTTCGCATTTTTTCAAGAAGCAAATTCCACCTCTGTTAAACAATGCCTTGATAGAAGTATTCTAGTAAATACCAGAAGAAATAAAATGACACACCACTACTCATTATTAATTCTGTGAATTTTTCAGGTGATCATTTTCCCAAGTAAAAGCATTGACCATACCAGGGTGATCCACACTGGCATGAGCCTGCCTTCCTGTCAGAGGAGCAGAGACCTGCCAGGCAGGCAGGATACAGGAGGACCGTGGGGCAGCAACACCATGCCCCAACCAGCTGTTGTGGTGGTGGCGTAGACAAACCCTTGGGAGTCTGCAGAGAGGCAGTACAAGTAATCCCTATTTCTGCCATGGATTATGTCTGCAACCTTCTTGTAGATTAGTTTCTTGCTGATGCAGATATCCCACCTGTGGTCCAGGCTGTACTGCCAGCCCAAATGCAGGGCTTTTGCAGGTGGGAAGGTGTCCACCTTTTGTGAGGCATCACCGCAGTGAATAGAGGGGAACAATGCAAAGATATGTGCCTTGGCCTTTTCTGTAGTTGCTGTATTACAAGCTTGCTTGAAAGGGAGATGTCAAACTGCAACACACCACGTGGATTCAACATGATACAAATCCTACTTAACTTTTCAGTTAATACAAATTTTACTTCTGTATCTTCCATCAAACTCTATCCATTTATCACTAGTAAGGTATGAGAGAAGGAATGAAATAAAATATCTATTGTAAGAGCATTAAATCAAGAAATGATTGCTTCAGCTGATTTTTTTAATTTAGTTTTTTAAGGACCCATGCATTTTTGTAAGCACTGAAAGGTACACAATATTTGTATGAATAAGTGTAATTTCTGAATATAAACCAGATTTCAAGTTCACTAAGAATAATATTTCACCTTAGAGGACTTTTAAACATAATTTTTATAATTGCTAGAAAATTAAATGAGAAATTTAAATTTTATTAATCATGATTAGTGTGCAGATTGCTGTAGAAATCAACATTAGGAATTCAATTTTACTGAAACAGAAAATGTAAATAACCTCCTTGGATTTTCCTTCTAATTCCATCTCAGTTAACAGGCCCTTATTTCAAAATCATATTAAACAAAGGGGGTTTATCTGTTTAGTCTTGTGATTTTCTGAGAAAGAACTTTCTGGTGATGTCTTGATCAAGATCAAGAGCATATTGATCCTTCTGCAAAAGCCTTTATGTTACTCTTTTTCTGATTGCCTGTTTTTTAAAGGGAAAAAAATTATCTGAGATACCATCATCCAATTTAGTTTTTGTAATGCTACTATTGGACAGCTGCAATAAAAATAAAAATATTACTAATTGCTTCAACACATAGGTTTAGTAAAAAATTACTATCTGAACAGCAAAAAACTTGTATTTCAATTAAAACTTCTAAAGCACAAAATATGTTTTAGCTACTGCTGATGCATTCTTATCAGTAGTGTTTAGCTAACCCTTAATCAGTTTACACTTTTTGAACTTTCTTATTTATGGGAGCTATTTGTGAGATAAAGGCAGGAGGATAACACATGGAAAGAATTATTCACCTCTAATATCTACTGTAGAAAATCTTTGCACATCATATAATTCCTCTTTTTAACTAGTGTATAATTTGACTTCAGCCCACATGCAAGATAGAAGGTTCACTTTTCTGGTTGCTGTCTGTAGCTCTACTGCAATACGTCTATTGAAATGAGAAACATGAGAAATATAGTTAACACAGTACTGGTCTGAGAGCCCGAGTCATCAAAAACAAAAACAAAAGTGGCAGTTTTAGTTTTCAAATATTGTCACCAACTGAGGTGGCATTGTTTCAAGTAATGCAAGCCAGCAGGGCCAAAGGGTTTGTTTGTATCCATCCTTTTAATTACAACTCTGTAAGGAAAGCCAGTGTATTTTGTCTCGCAGTGAAAGTAAAACATGGACTGTGAATTTGTATGGCCAAAATGAAAAACTGAAATCTGTCATTCCTTTCAGCACTTAGATATTCTATCTGACACAAATCCAATTGTTTTTCATTCACTCATAAATAAAGCATAAGACCGATATGCTAGGTTTACAAATTGCTGGAGATGGAGATGGTGTTTATAGACTGCCTTTCTTTTGCCCTCTGTTGCTGGAGATAAGAGAAATCCAAATTGACTTGATTCTTCAGCCTGAGGCATTTTGAACTCACAGCTTCCCTGTGTCAGGCATGCTCTGTGTTTCCTTGTGCAGCAGTATGGCTTCAGCTGCTCATGGCTTCCCTGAGATTTTGGTAGAGGAAGGTGCTGCAAAAGAAGAGAGAGTGAGTGCTGAGATGGTGGTTGCATTTTGGAAAAGCAGGGCAAGTATTCTGAGAGGACAGAATATCCTTTTTTCATCGAGTGTATCCTATGCCTGGAGTGAATTTCTCTTTTGCAGCCTCCACAAACACACCCTCTTCAGTGTGTCCAACAGTTATGTACGCACTGCCAAGGGGACTCTCTCTTTTGGGACATCACCTCTAAAGCCTCCCCATTCTCCACAATTTCCCATCAATTCTTAGCTGCTGCTTCTGCAAACATGATCACCAGGCAGGTCATTCTTTGTGCCAGCTTTCCTGCTTTCTCAACAGCAGAAACAGAAGACAAAAACCTCACCAAATTCTGTCTTCCTGTCCTTCCTTCACAGGTCCCACAACAGAAGCTGACTTCTCGCAAGTTACAATGAGGAGGTGAAGTCTTCTGACTCTTTAACTTCTCTCCCCAATCCTTTAAGTAAAGCCATATTCTCTTGTGGATGAGTGGAGTTACCTGACATTCATTGCAGCAACAAAGGCAACTCTTTTCAACCGCTGTTTCCCTGAATAAGTTTAGACATTCCCTAAAATAGTCTAGAATGTGGTTCTCGAAGTAAAATAATTTCACAGTAATCCTGAGACTATTAATAGAAGATTTCAGGAGGATGTAGCTAGCAATTTACAGTTCAGCACATACTCTGTGTTGGTGGGAGGAGTGGTAGGGCTTCACTCAAAATGGGGTCTGGTGGTGGTGTGGAAAAATGTTTTTCAGAAGTGAGCTGTCAGCTTGTCATTTGTCCATTATATATTTTGCATTTCTGATATGGTACAGGAAGATTTTGTTACATCATCACTGAGTTTTCAGCTTATTGCTGAGTTGTGGTTAGTGCAGCGTTTTATATTCTCCCATGCTGAGAGCTTATGTTTCTTCCTGTTTTTCTGTATTCTGTATTGGCACAGGTAAAACAGTTTACAAAAGCAAATTTAGTGTCTTTACTTTCAGTGATGCTTACACATTGGTGCCTTCTTTTTAATCTAGGGAATGTATTTTGAAAGTTCAGTATTTCTTTGTAAGCAGTAAGTATGTCATTCCAATTATTGATACAGATGATTCAGTTTATTATCCAGGACATATTTGTGGCTACAAAATACAAGGATTGGATATAAAAGCAATCAGTTCCAGTTTTCTTCACTTCAAAGTTTTTGTATTGCTCTTACTTAGATTGTCTTTTAGGCATTAAGAGTTAAAAGACACTTAGATAATTTTTAAAAGGGAAGTGTTACCAAGGAATAATATATTTTTTAATATTAACTGTAGAAGAAGTTTCATCAGGCCAAAGCTATACCTTCTCTTCTTGAGTTGGCAGAAGAAAGCCATCTTATTTTTTGTCACTATTTTAATCAGGTAAGAATTTCTAGGAAATACTTCACCTCTTCATTGTACTGTGCAAAAACCTATTCCGTGCATGTTCTCACACACACACACACACACACAAACCAACAAAAGTAACTCCCACCAAAGCAAAACAGAGTGCATTATGACCACAACAGAGGGAATTATCTAAATTATGGATTCAGGAGTATTTCCTTCCTCTTTTTCCTCCTGTCTCATGATGTGTAACACATATAGTGTTATATCACACCAACACAACAGAGTTCTGGAAACTCATTTTTAGGATTTCTCAAAATAAATTAAAGAACTTAATTCTGAATGCCTAAAAAGAATATAAATACTGATATTTCTGATAAACTGTTTTTTCTGCCTCTTTGACATCAATTGCATATGTTTGGTTATGTTTGGAGGGGTGAATAAGAAAGCAAATAAGTAAATTTTAAGAGATGATGCACAGGACCATCTCTTGCTTTACCTACAGGTATTTACAAAAGCTATTGAAACAAAAGTTGACCCCTTGAAGAGAAAATTTGCATTGAATCATTGTATATTTGAAAAAGTTATACATTTCTGGTTTTATTTTTATAATCCTGAAAGCATGTACATTCTAGTAGAGTAATCAAAAACTAGAGCTCTTTCCAAGGTTAACATTCCCAGAAAATACATAGCGCTTTCCATAAGGAGATTTCATATGTCTTCAGTGTAAATGTCATGCCAGGTTGATTTATTGCATGCATATTGTTGCTGAAAGTACAAGGCATATGAAGATACCAAATAATTTTTTCACCTTCCAATCAAAAAATATATTCAGCTACTGTTTTACAATATCT
The DNA here is from genome assembly GCA_013400975.1 of Atrichornis clamosus. Lineage (NCBI taxonomy): Eukaryota > Metazoa > Chordata > Aves > Passeriformes > Menuridae > Atrichornis > Atrichornis clamosus. Next base: position 72,726 of record WBMZ01004505.1, on the reverse strand, counting down.
GTTGTGGTTTTTATTCAGTTTCTTCCTGATACCGTGATTTCCTTGGGAGCTCAAGAAAGTAGGTGGTTAAGTCTTGGCAAATGAGTGTGTTGAAGCTTCAGTATTTTTCTTTGACAATGCACGAAGTCTCAAGCAGTTGACACAACCCTTTCTATTCTGCCTTATGTGGAAAAGGGCTTTGGTTGCTGGTTGCGAAGTCTTACAAGAGGCTCTTCAAGCATGAGGACTTGTAGTAAACTCTATACATTGCTACTTGGCCTCAGGACATCCATTGCCATTTTGGGTTTCTGCCCTAGAATCAACTGTAAGCTACTCAATGCTTTCTAGTAGCTAAAAATTCCTAGCAACAGACAGAACATCCCAGTGTCCAGCAATATCACAGGAACCCTTTTTCTTTTGTAGAGAAAAGAATTAAATTTGAGTATGTTGACTAACCAGAATAATAATGAATAGTAATAACAATGAATCACTGTGAGCCTTTAGTCACATTGGCATGTTTGGGGAGAAAAGGATAATGTAATTTCAGTAATCTCCATATATCTAGTGTCAGTGAAATTAATACGTTTTCTTGTGTGGCAAAATATTTGTGCCAAACGATAAAGGAAAAAGTAAATCCTGTAAAGCACATGTTAATGAACAGCATATTGTTAGCTAAAATCACAGATTATTTCATCCCTCAACAGGCAAATTGCAGAAAAGCTGCACCAAAGAATGTACAGATTTTTTCTGATGTCTTTTAAGTCCTTTTGGCTTGCAAAGTAGGCCTTGTCCTAGAAGGCTGCTGGATTACTTGAGTAATTTGAGATAGATGAAAGATCAGTAAATGTAAAAAAAAAAAGGGCAGAAATATTGAGTCACATTGTCTCCTACATGTCTTCTTTCACCCATACAGTTATTGGAAAAAAAAAGAGCAGGTGAAGGGTTGCCAGCTCACTTATCATCTATTCTTCCTAGCTTCAGGCTGAATGAGAAAAGGTTACACCTGTCAAATGGAAGATGTACTCTGGGGAGAATGATTTTCAAACCATTCACAGGTCACTTTAAGACATGTAATTATACAAAAACCTCTAAACTCTAAAAATTGAAATATACTTTTTAAAAAATAATAGCATATGTAAGTCCTTTTAAGCCTTTAACTATTCTTTGTGAACTTTCAGTTGTAATGAGACTAATGGCCCTTTCACTGACTGATAAATGGATTTTTCCTTTATCATGTAGATTATGCTGTATACCAAAGTAATTTATTTTTATTCATCGAGTGTAGGTTCACAGGAATTTCTGTTATCATCCTGTTTTCTGTTACATAGTCAGCTTCAGGAATTGACTGTTTTAAGAGTAAGCCACGGAATGTCTGAATTTTTACAGAAAAAATACTGACATATATGGGGTATTGGGTGTTGGTGTCCTTTCTCACCTGTCAGACCCTTCATCTCTTTTACTTTGTGCCAAGAACTAGAAGGCAGTTATGGCATGTCCTTGGATTAAAGACGTAATAGGTACTGTACTGTAAAGAACTTCCCAGCACTAGATACTGGATGTGACATACTTTGGCAATAATTGCAAATTCAAACCTACTTCATCCTTAATAATTTTGTTTCAATATTTACTTCCTCTGATATTGCCTGTGGTAAACTAGATAGATTAACTTTGTAACCAACTCCCCATGTATGTTACTGGCCATATTTCACTAATTATTAGAAATAAAAAGTTGCTTACATTAGGTACTTAACTGTCTTTTGCATCTCTTCCTTTTACTAAAATTTGTTCTACCTCTATTTGACACAGATATGCATTCAAGCTAATTAAGGAAATTTGCTTTGACTCAACATGAAAAGGAGGGCAAATACAAGGGCAGAAAGATGCAAATAGTATCTCATATTATAGTGCTTATATTATTAAAAAAATGCAGTAAGAATGAACAGGTGAGCTCTCTGGACCATGTTACCATAGACATTCTCTTTGAGCAGCTCAGGTACACAGCTTTAATTTGGGAAAGCCTCAAGTTTAGTTACCCATGCATCTACATCCCTCTGTACTCAGAGAAGGATGTTGCAAGAAACAAGTTTTTGTTTTTCACTGGCAGTGTAGGGTTTATTTGTTTCAAGGGTGTAGACAGTCTTCAACAAGCATCAAAACTCAATTTTTTTGTTAGTGTTTTGACTTGTAGGTTCTGTATTTCAGGGTGTTTACTTCTGAAAATAAGCAGAAGTCTGTAGAGAGAGAAAAGAACAGAGTGAAATAAAATATTGTTAATATGTAACTTATTGATTAACTTGTTATTTTGGATCTCAAAATAAATCTGCAGCCAAACCAGAAATGCACCCACAATTTCTTTTGTGTATTGAAGAGCCTCTTATGCAAGACTGGCTTTATGGTTTGATTATTGTCTACTGAACACATGGTACAATTTCAGTAACCCCTCATAAAGCAGTGCTCAGGTACTTTTCATATTAAAGAACTTATAGCTAAACAATTTCTATCACCTTTTGAAGAACCATCACCAGACATTAAAGCGTCTGTCAGTACATCAAATTAATTTCCATAACATCATTAGCTTATATCACCTAGCAATATAACTAAGCTGAAGTATGACTGTTTCTGTATGGAGAGACCCACTCAGTCTAGTTCTCACATAGGTTGCTGCTATTGGTACAACTGTAGTGACCACTTGAACTGTGGCTTTGGATGTGACCTTGCAAACTGCAGTCTAACTAGTTGCAGGCTTCTGGATATTGTCCAAGATCTGTTCTGCATCTACTCCAAATCAGCAGAAAAAAAGAGAGGATTAATATATCTATATGTACATTATATGTACATGCATACATAGGATACAGAAATAATACATAAATGTATATATATATCTGTATATATATTCTATTACAAAAATTGATAAGCAAGCATTTATGTGCATTTGGACTTGCTTTTTAAGCAAGGTTACATCAGAAGCCTATCGGTAAATGAATAATAGGACAAGCTATAGTTTCATACTTTAAAATTAAATACATAGCTCAAATTTCATACTCTGGTATGTTTAAAAAATCTGATTTAATCTTCCTGATAATGTCTCGCTATTTCTATGCATGTTAGTCAAGTACAAGATAAAATGTAGTCCAAAAATAATTTTTTGAGAAAATAATTTTCTGGAAGCTAGCAAACATGTATCCCAGAGAAAAAATGAATCCAAAACACCCTTCCAGAAATACTTGCATGTACTTATCTCATGAAATATGTATTGTAACATATCCAAAAAATCATGAGAAAAGAAATAGGCTTCCCAGAAATGTATTCACAATTGGCATAACCAATTCTATGTTAAAACATGCATTGCAGTATTGCCACAACAGTTTCCAATACCTAAGGGCCCAAAAAGGCAAATGAAAAGGAAGTCATGTCAAGAAAAATGATCTGATAAAAATGTTTGTAAAATTTAGAAGTGGTAAACAGAAATGTATTTTCTCAGCCAAAAATACATCTGAGGAATTTTAAGGATGCTAATTTATATATGCTTCCTGTGCATGCTGTAAATACTACTCTAGTTAAAATTTATGTAAATTCTCTTAAGAGGAGAGGTGCTTCTAACCAGTGAACAGGACTGCCAGATTTTCCCAGGATACATCATTAGGACTTTTTCCAGTGTCATTCTTTCCCCTTTTAGCATTTTTTTAGTTGGAGTTTTGACATTTTTTGCATTCATCATGGCAACTCCTAATGTAAGCTGTTGGCTTCCATGATGTCAAAATACCTGGTACCTGTCACCTGGTAACTTTGGTTGCCTAGATATCAGCTATATTGAAAACTAGAGGAAGTGACCCCCCTCCAAAAAAACTTGATTTCACATTGTAGGTCCCGCAAATTACTTCTTGCAAATCTAAACCATTTGGGACTTGACTGGAAAAGCACCACATTAATTTGGCCAGCAGTTCACAAGTAACAAGCAGCAGATTTTACAAGTTTTGTATACTGATAAGCATGTTGCCCCTAATATTCATTTCATGCTTCTCACTATAAAAAAAATTACTCAACTATAGCTCTCAGAGACGATATTCTGGTGATCTTCATTTTGTTGTGCAAACAAAGATAGTAAACATCTACAAATATACTATTTAAGAAGTCTAAGTTCAGTTGGATAATTATATTTAAAATTAGTTTCATCATATACTATGACATAATTTGCATGTTTCTATTCAGGATTGTCTTTATAGACCTATATATAGGGAAAGCACTGGAGATAGCAAAACTGGCATGACAGAATCACATTAAAGGAATGTTATTAGGAAAGGCTAGCGAGATGGTAAGTATACTATTGTGGAAGTTAATACATGCTGTCAATGCATAAATGAATTGTAGTGTGTAAAGAAAAAAAGGGAAAATGTGTAAATGAAAATATTTTCTTTTTTCATGCCATTTACAATCTCTTTCAAAGCTTTGAAAGAAAAACTTCCAATAAGCAATTGGGAATTCTTGTTTGCTCATTGGCAAATAAAGTGTTTATGGATTGAAACAGTAGGATGAACAATCATACATAAATAAGTTTTCTGAAGGTTCTAAAGAAAAAAATAGGAGTAATTATAAAAAAGTGTGATAGTGAATTTGTTAACATTGTGTTGTTTAGAGAAGCATTCCCTTTGTTTTAGTTCTTCTTTCTTCTGTTGGGGGATTTAGCATAGTAATTAACCTTATCTGAAAGAGTAAAAAGCTTCAGATAATAAAAATAATATAGTCTGTCTGAATCTAAATATTTCTGTATCTTCCAGGTATAAGTAATTTATGCAACAGACAGCAGATGCCAATACTATTTAAGCAATATCTAGAAGATATCTGCACTATGTTTTGGAAGATTTATTACTATGTGATTTTTTTTGTACTTTTTTTTTTCTGTAAGAACTTTAGTTTTACTCCTAAATACGTGAGAACAACTAATAGCTTGGCGTTTACTCTGGCTTGTAGTGTGCTTAAGACAGGTAATAACATATGTCCAAATTATACTGTCTGGGTTAAAATAGCCCAAATAATGAAGCTTTTATTTAGACTAGTCTTTCAGGTGCTTGTATTAGACTCTTAAAATGATATGGAAATTACATGGCTTAGTATAAATGAAGTAAATCTCACTTTGTCAATTGAATGTGAAGTGCATTTTGTAGTTGTTTTCTCCTTTTTACTTGATAAAAAGCACTAGACGTAGCATGGAAACCTGCATTAAAAGTATTCACTTCTGTAATCATTGACAGTCATCACTGCACATATCAGTTCAAAGCTGATGATGTCTTCTAGATAATTTTCTCAGTGTCTTCCAATCATGGCACTGCATTTATTGTTCTTTATTTAAATACTGTAAATTGACCCTGAGTGTCTCTGCATCTGAGAATGGCATAACCATTCCACGAGTCTGAGGTTGAAAGAATGCTTCCCTCTAGTAGCTTTTTCACTTAACATTTTCCATTCAGAAGGTTCTGCATAGCAATTCATCCAGAGATAGTATGGTCACAGCCATGATGAGGAGGATGTCAATGTAGATGGGTCTAGACTCTCAGTTTTTAGGAAGACTGAAAAATAGTGTTCTAAGCAGAAGAGCATAGGTGGTTTTCAGGTAATACATGCAGAGAAGTAAAATATATCTTTTATTATAGAAGAGTAGTTACCTGGTTTTGAACTGGGGGAACAGTGACATTGGTGTCTTTGATTCTCTGTGTTTTGGGACTAAGTACTGATACTGCAGAAGGAAGAGAATGGCATGATGATGCTGTGCAAGGGATGTGAGTGAACAAAATGGTCCAAGCCCTAGCTCCCTAATAATGACCCTAATAGCGTCAAGGGTTTTTTCACTATGAGGTTATTGACAATGTATTGTGTAACAAAGGGATTTTATAATGATAAATTAAATACAGAGATCTGAGTGCAGCCTCGCTATCAAAAATAGTACAGGCTATAGGATTAAGAACTAGATGGTTCAGGACAGGAATCTGTAATTAGTAAGCATTTTTTTTTTCAATGACTGGCCTATTTTCTCTTGCTGCTCACTTCTTCATGTGTTTGGTTTGCAGTTATGGACTTTTGGGGGAAGTTCTGCTTTTGTTTTTAATGCAAACATTGCTACCTAATGAATTTTCCACTGAGCAAGTTTAACCATAATTTTTAAAGTAACAAATTATTTATTAATGTGGAAAGGTACAAAACATTTTCACAGTTTTTACTCTTTTAAAAATAATTTTAAAAAGGGGTCTTTTCTTCCTTGATAGAACATTGATGAAATGAGGGTGGATATCATCTGGTTGTATGACTGGCAATAAATCAAATTGGGAGGCTTGATAAGTCAATGAGAGATGCTGGAGAAATTCAGGTATATTTGATAAACCACTGCTGGTTTTGTGGGAAATTATCCTGGTTTTGGTTGGGATAGAGTTAATTTTCATCTTAGTAGTGGGTACAGTGCTATGTTTTTGTTTAGTATGAGAACAATGTTGATTAACACACTGGTATTTCAATTGTTGCTAAGTAATGCTTACCCTAAGTCAAGGAGTTTTCAGTTTCCTCAGCTTTGCAAGTGAGAAAGTGCATAAGCCATGAGGGAGCATAACCAGGAGAGCTGCCCCGAACTTGCTAAAGAGATATTCCATATCATAAACTCATATCCAATAAAATGGGGGAGCCGGATGGGAACCACTAATCACAACTTGAGGACAGGCTGAACATTGGTCAGTGTGTGGTGAGCAATTGAATTGTGTATCACTAGTCTTTCTTGGGGTTTTTGTCTCTCTTTTTTTTCCTTGTCTCACTTTTGTTACAGTTATTTTTGCTATTATTATTATTACTATTATAATATTTTAATTTTGTTGGGGCTTATCCCTTTTTTCCCAGTTCTCCTCCCTATCCCACTGTGGGGTAGATTGAGCAATTGCGTGTTAGTTGCTGATTGGGATTAAATCACAACAGAATGATATTGAATATGTTTAGGAATAGCAACCCAGAGGAAAAGAAAAAATCATACTGCTCATCATGTCTACAGCCACTCAACAGTGTATTTTACTGTATTCAGAATAAGTGTGAGGAACAGCTGTTTTCTGACGAGGTACAAATACTATTTGCATTCTCTCTTTTGTGAGTATTATTACTATTATTACTTTAACATATATGCTTATTGTACCATATTCACCCTGTTCCTGAGAATTAAGCTGCATTCAAGGGTAACATTATCTTTTTTTTGGTGATTTTTTGAGGTAATAACATACACAAATCATTAGCCCAAATGTAATTGAAGCCTGAAACTGTGACAGGTGAAAAAGGGTTGGGTGTTTCTAGTGATATGAAGACTGTCCTCAGTTCAAAAACAAACTTCTAATAGATGTTTAGAATACTATTCTTTTTCAATAATAAAGTGAGTCAAACCTTAAATAGCTGACTAGGTAAAAAATTTCCTACTGTACCAGTGATATCACAAATTTCTTATACCATTTTGCTAGACAATTGGGTTACACTGGGCCACTGTAACAATTCTGAGTGTTAATTAAGTTTCCCTAAATATTTTATATTTTCATTTAGTGGTGGGGGAAAAGGAACTAGAAAGGGTCACATCACACCAGATTCAGACTCCTTTTTTTGTCTACCAGTGAAATTCTGTCCTACCCCTTGACAATCTTTATCAATTTAAAGAATTTGATTCAATATGAAATAAGAGAAAATATGAATGAAGGGCTAGATTCACAAAACTAATGGCAAAGTAGTGATTTTCCTCCTCCTTGAACTATGTACTATGTATGTACTACGTATGTACTATGAACTGTGTGTGTTGGTGTAAATCACCAATGCTGGATGAGGGAGTTCTCATTCTTCCCTCAGGACATGTGAGTTTAATCATTTAACCCAAATTAGTGTCCTAGCTACTAACAGGTAAATATTTTAAGATCTTTTTGATGCAGCTGCTTCATCTTGCCTAATACATAAAGTTAGGAAAACTCAGTTAGTCAGTGAACCTCAGCATTAGATTGCTGCTTTTATGAGTGTTTTATACAAATTAAAGCAGTTTCACAAAAAGGAACATGAAAGACCCAAATCAGAATCTTATAGAGTATTTTAATGATTAGGAAACTTATTTTTCAGGTGGGAAACTTCTACTGAGTTCATGTTCTATTTAATTCATGAATAGGTGTTAGAATCCAGATTTCACAGGGGGTGTAAATAATGTGATTTCAAGGCACCATTGAAGTTAAACCCATTCACCCCAGCAGAAAATCAAGTTTTATATCCATAATAAAGTGCAACTATAAAAGGTCAAGTTTCAAAATATCTTTTTTTTTGAGCTCCTGCTTACATGAAAAATTGAATGATAATTCAAAATTATGTTTTGTTTTTGGTTAACTTGTCTATTTAAAGTAACATTTTTATAACTTTGCCCTTCTTTTCTTTCTAACAGCACCTTCAGCCTTGAAGGAATATCTATATTTGGAGGCACGTCAGTTAATTTCTTGCATATCAGATTCGTCATTGTGACTTCTTGCAGGCCAGATCTGAGAAGTAACCAGGAACCTGACCCTTAGTGGAGAATGGAAAAGCCCTTCAAGTCAGAGCACAACTGATCGCTAGTGTAATCTGCATTGAATCACCTTTCTCAGATCTGACAGCTACAAGCTGAGTCCTGGCAAAAGCCACAGCCTTAACTTCTGTTCAGTGGGAAAGAAGGATAAGAGAACTAATTGTCTTGCCCCATGGCAGAAACTGCTGTCTCCAAACCTGACACCTGAGTTCTGTGCTGAGCAAGCAGAGTAACAAACTACGAGTTTTTTATGGGTACAGCCAGCATCCACAAATATTTCAATATGTAGCCAAAAGCAGAAAAGAGGCACTTACGTGATTTCAGAAAACGAATACATTTATTGTAACAGAGGAATGTTACATGTCTGTGGAGAAAGAAGACCTCTGTTATCCCTTGTACATATTCAAAGCCATACAGGAACTGGGCATAAGTGAAGTTAAATCACTAAAAGGGACGCTGTCTCCTGTCCTCCACCCAACTTTGAGGAAGTTCTGCTTTTAGAGATTGCATCTCAATGCACTTCTAGTATTTGCACTGTCACTTCCATTCAGGGTAATGATGTGTGCCACCACTTGCACAGATGGCCCCAGGAGATTTTTGACCACAACAAGCTATACTTTGCCAGGGTTCCAAAAGGAATTGAAAAGCTAGAACTGAAGAAAGACATTTATGCTCTATTTCACTATGGGGATCTCTTCACAGGAAGGACTATGGTCCTTTCTTAGGATTAAATAAATACATCCATATACATACATATATACATATGTATATATATGAAAAAGCAGCAACATGATAAGGTGTATTTAAAATGGGGATATAATATTTTTTAACGCCATCCATTTTTTTTATCATGTTAGCAGCTGAGAAATTTAGTCTATTGAATTATACATCAAAATATTCTTATTGAACATTGATGTTTTAGTCCCAGTTACTGCTAAAGAAGTCATTTGTAATATGTACTTGACATAAAATTTTTCTAGCCATTTGTCTATACTTCATGGAGAAATCTAACAGACAAGCAACATTTTCAGTTTATTTTTCTAAATAAATGTGTTGTTTGTATTATTTACAGTCACTCATTTTGGCTGGTTTTCATTATCTCCAAAAGTGATTTAAAGACAGAACCAAAACAGGAATTGTTTGTTCTTGTTAAGCTGTAATGATTTGCTGAATGAAAGCTTTAATATAAATACTGTAATTTGTAAAATGATGAAGTATATTTATATAGGCAAATATGTATGGAAAACAAAAGGAGGTATTTTAACTCTTAATTTCAGAACATAGTTTATTTTAATATCCACAGGAAGAAATTAAATATATAATGGGATAGGTTTTTTATTATCAGTGAGTTTTAGTAAGTGAACTTTTGGATGTTTAAGAATGAAATGAATGTAGTCTAATAATGGTGGTTACCCAAACTATACAGAGACCTTTTGCAAGCTGTCTTATTTTACTCAAAAACTGGTTAATTACTGGGGGGGGGGGGGGGGCCGGTTTCTGTGGTTCGTGTGTGCTAGGGTTTTTGTTTGGTGTTTTGTTTGTTTTAGCATACTGACAAGACCATGAAATTGATACTGTTTGACCATAATTTGAAAAGCTACAGAATAAGAGGTTGTTCCTTAGAACAATCTGCAATTTGCAGTCAAGAACATTGTTATCCATCTAATGCATTTTTTTGTGGTAGAGTAATTGAGCATTTCAATACTAGAGCTGTTTTGAATAAAAATTCTTTTTGTTTTTTCTTAGTCCATTAACCTCTGTACAATTTTAAGAGAAAAGTAATGCATTTGGTTCCTAGTTCATTTAAATCATTCATCTTAAATCCAGTTATTTGTGTCTGACTTACTGAGTTGAATAAGGTTTTCTTTTATTTCATTGCTTTATGGAACCATTTAAGTGCTCACTAACAGAAAAAATATCTTTCAAGAACAAAAATAAATAAATAAATAAATCTGTGGGTTAACTTTGTAAAGGGCAGATATCTTAAAAATGTGTTGCTCTACTCTAATGTGCTAACAAGTGTATGCGTGTATGTCTGTGTGTGTGTGCACGCATGGCACCCTTACCTGCTCATGAATGAAATGCCAGCTCTGCTGAAGTAAGTGCCACAAGTCCTGTTGCTGCAAAAGATGCTCGTGTTCCTATATTTCTTGGTGAAAGACCTGAGCTCTGTCTTTGCTTGTGACTCTGAAGCCATAAACAGCTTTTGAAGTTTGTCAGAAAATCAGAAAATTAAGTAAAACATTTATATTAGACTCCCTCATTTGTCAAAACTTGGGATGATCTTATGATTTGAATCTTTTATGAAAGTTAATGGTCAATTTCTTTTGGTGCAATGGATAAACGAAACGTTTGTATTTGTTAAAGAATGATGGCTGTGTTTTGTTCACACACAATTTAGCATATGGGTGGCTTACAGTGTTCTTACTGTGATGTAATTTCTCTGTCATTAGAATACCTTATTTGGACACACAGCTTGCATGGGCTTGGTTTTCCTCCCTTTTTGGATAACCTGTATTTTAAAACTGAAGAGCTTGTTCTTTGAGGCAAGTATTCTGAGTTAAGGAAGGGTCAACAGTATTGGAACAACAAGAAAATTTCAGAATGATAATTTTTAAAGTTCCATTATTGCCTAATAATAGCACTTGGAAAAGCTCTTATTTTTGTGAACAAAATGCATTCATCTATATTTGAAAATATCCCAATAAAAATCCAGTGGAATAATTTGTTACTACTTGCAAATACTTTTCTGCTATGCTGAGATCTAGATCAGCTTGTGTGTAAAATTTTTATTGCACAAAACCCACCTGAAAAAATGCACAGTTTTCTTCAGAAAAATACATGACATATGAAAAACAATGACCTGGTTCCAGGAGTGGTTTTATGTAATATGTGCAATGCAAAAATAATGAGCATATACCAACATGTAGGCCTCATTTAAGTGACGAAAATGGTTGGAAGATAACACTGCCAACCACAGTTCTTGTCAATCACACGCTGTTATTTGCAGCTCTGTTTGACTGAGACTTCTTGCTGAAAAGTAAATTTCAGTGTGTGTGCACACACATGCACTGTAGTGTATCATGGCTTATTCTGTTACTAGTTCCACTGGGATAAATCCAGAGTGCTAGATTTTAGTAGATTTAAATCAAATCTTTAGGTAAGTGTTCCATCTTGGTTAAATTGAGATGTGTCTGTATATTGTCCAGATACTCCCATGAGTAAACACTTCAAAACACAATTTCAGAAATTGCTGGCAAATAATTAACACTGAAATGCTTTTTCATTATGTTTAAAACCAGAGAAGACAATTAAATCATCTCATTAAACAGAAAAAAAATGTGTGTTACTTCCATTCTGTTAGTCTAAGCATATTGACAAGACCAACAGAACTTTTTCAACTATGATGGTGTTATGGAGGCTGATGGGTCCTTTTGTAGGTTTATGTTTCATATACATAAGTACCTACAGAAATAGTTCTAGAGTAAAAGTGCTTTGTTTCATTAGCTGGCCAAACCATCTGAAGCAGACAATAGGCTTAAAATGATGAGGTGTGCATAGCAAAATGCTGACATTTCTGGATGTGTCTTCAGAACATACTTTCAGCACCTGAATTTTTTAAAAGACACAGACCACCATCATTCATGAAAAAAAAATAGGGATGTGTTAAAATAGCTCTTTTTTGGAATGGAAGAAAAAGATTATGAAAATCTGGTGATCACCAGTGTGTTATAAGTGTCCACCTCCTGAGTTGTCCCAAATGTCACAAATCATGAATATCCCCAAGGGACAGATATTTTTCTGTGATCAGTGATGCACTGGGTACATAGCAAGACAATGAAGCTGTTAATAAAACCTGATGACAAGACAGTGGTAGGTTATTGTCTAAGGAAGGGTGGAAGGAGGACAGCCATCACTTTGCCCTCAAGCTCCCTGGAAGGTAGGAGGCGGTTACTGAGACTGGGTCTTGCAGGGAAAATTAGATTGAACAGAGTGACACATACATTACAGTAAGATTCCTTAGAGGACTGCTGAGACTAAATTAATGATTTTCATGGACTGGACAGCTGAAGATACCGTGAGAAAAGAAGAAAAAAACAGGTGGATGTTGTTCAAATTTCTTCAGCTGAATCTCTCTCCAGATTCAATATCCTTGCAGGGCTGCCAAGAAGCCAAGAAATCTCCCCACAGTTGGGCTCAATTTCAGAAAGGGCAATTATAAACAAGGACTCCTGTTTGGGAGAATCTGGAAGGAATAATAAGAGAGTTAAGTCATGGCAGATGGCACAGAGTCTATTTAAGGTACTTTTGAAGGCAGAGAGCAAATACATTCTGCTTAGCAAGAAAGACATCAGAGAGGGTAAAAGGGAAACCACACAGCTAATCAGCAGGGTGTCAGAGGCTAGTGAGGGCAAGAAGACATCCTTCAGAGAGGTGAAGATTTTTAAAGAAAATGTAAGTCTGTAATCTTCCTAAGACTGAATATAAATTCTTAAAAAGCCCCAACAAACCCACATCAAAGTTAATCAAAACAATTGCAAGATACTTAAGAGATTTCTTAATTAAAATAGTTGAAAGAAATGTAGGAATTAAGAAATTCTATTTCTACAAAAAAAAAAAGGAGAGGGAAGTCTGGGAGAGAGTCTGTAATGCTGAAAAATAATCAAGGAATCTTTTTCTGTAGGGGAACTCATATGAAGTCATGCTTTGTTAGTTTGAGATGGTACAAAACAAAATGAAGGGGTATACACCTAAGATTTTTAAAGACACTCAGGGATGAAACTGTCAAAATGGTAACTGTGCTGTGAAATGCATGGTTTAGAGCTATTTTGATAGCTTTTGATGTGTGAGATTGCAACTATGTTGCCAGTTTTAAAGTGAATCAGAGAGGTTGAAAGAAGAGTATAGACCATTAAATCAGTACTGAGCAAAACAGTTCAAACTATAATCATACCTTTTTTAAAAGAACTAGAATACATCTAACAGTGTCAATAGCACCAAACACTGCAGGAACTTGCACAGATGGCTAAGAGAAAACACAGAGGAAACTGAAGCTGACTAAGAGGAAAGCTTCTGCATTCATAAAAAAATGCATTAACTCTGGGAGAAACTAGTGATTTTGGGTCAGTTTTCACAGCAGCCAGAGGCCAGAAGTGAAGTTCCATGGGACATGTACTGGGAACCATGTGTCTCAAAATATATTTGAACATGTGAATATTCTGGTAAAATAATGTATAATTATTTGGTAAATTTGCTGATCATACTAAGTTATTAAACAAATTAAATATGAGTGGCCTGAATGACTGGTTATTAAAATGTAAAATGAAATTCAGTGAAGATAAACATAAACTGATAAGAAAATAATTTTGTATTTCACATACTTCATTTAGCTGGATATTTAACAGTTAGATGTTTCTATGAAAATGCTGATCTTGTGCTTAGGTGGTCAAAAAAATATGCGAGTATGCAGTTGACGATTATTACAAAATCAACAGAGAAAATAAGTTAATATCATTGTATCAATCAAAGATGTGCAGTAGGCCATGATATTTAACCTTTTAAATACTATGTCCAGTTCCTCATCTGGTGAAGAAAAAAACAAACCAAAAAAGATGTAATCAAACTGAAAAGCCTTCAGAGAATGAATGATAATGGAAGAAAAATGAAAAGGTAGAACTAGATTTTGTCTGAGAAGTGACAGCAGGCAATGATTCTTCTGCTCAACTGAGGTGTGAAAGAGAAGTAGAGTGACAAGACCGTGAATGGCACCAAGTGCACAGTGGTAGGGGACATCAAATAAAACTAACCACTTGGAAGCTCAAAAATAACACAAAAGTGGTTATTTAAGCAATGTGGAGGGAAACTGAAACTGTCACTCAACACATTGCATTCGCTGAAAGTTTATGGGACTTAGGTGCTGTGAGTAGAAAAGCAAAAATAGTAACTAAGAGTTGCTAAATAAAGTAATCCTGATTTTGCCTTAATGATGACCCACTGGTGTCAGGGAGAGTATCATGCATGTTCTGGATCACTCTCAGCTGCTTTTGAGGTCCAGGTATTCCATTTACATAAACTGAAGTCCTGGGCCAGACAATTCTGTTTTTGTAGTGTGTACTGTGTACTTTATAGATGCAAAAACAAATTAACAAAACCAGCCAAGAGTGATCATATGGAAAGTACCAAAAATATCCATAAGACAGGCAAAGGATGATGTTATAAAAGTTATGTCATTATTAAAAAATATCCTATATATTAGCTCATTAACCTTTTACGTTGAGGTTTAGGTACTGATATTTAAATAGGCATGTGTAGTCATTAAGAAGACTACTGTCAAGCAAACAGGTACATGTTTCAGGAAGTAAAATATTCCAAATTAACAAAATCTGGTGATTTGATTACTGGTGATTATATATTTCCCTAAATAAATATATGTTTGTATTTACTTGCTTCCTTAACTTTATCACTGAAATAAATATACTCTACCAATAAATATAGTTGCATTGGAAGTTGCGAATGGAAAATATCTGGATAATCAGAATAAGGAGTTTAGAATCTGTGTTGTTTGGACATAACCCCTTTTATTACCCATACTTGAATAACTTGAGAATTTTTACACACTTCCACCAAACTGACAGAAATTGGACATATGACAAGCCCATTATATTTAGTGGAAACTTTATTTGACACTTTATTTTTTTAGAGAGATTAATACTTAAGATTTATCTTACTGGAAGACTTAGTCAATAGAATTTAGAACTTTTGAAAATTGAATTGCTAGACCATATAAGATTATAAATGAACCACAATCTATATGTAAGGTGGAATGCAATGGAATTTATTTCAGTTAGCCTATTATTTGTTTCTATTTAAACATATTTTGCAACAGTAATAAATAAGTTATGGAAAAATAACTGTATAATAAGGTCTTTTTCATAGAGAAAAATGTTTTTAAGTTCTAGCAGCAAAAGTGAGTAAATTTCTGTTTATTATAATTCAGTGAGCAAAATACTGGTTATTATTATGTGCATCACTGTTATAGTTGTGGTACTATTGATGAAATAGGGCAATATATTTGGTTTTTAAATTGTTTTTCATCTATTTTTAGAACAAAAGCTTGCTTTTTCTCCAGTTTCTCTATAAGTCTCTCAGGTTTTGTATTGCTAAAAGAGACCTCTCTTTTGCTTATTCATCTGTTTTCAAACTACAATTGTCACTGTGACATTATAAAACTAATTTAATTAATCTGCTGGGAATTTGTTTCTGTTGATCATATGCCCTCTCCTTTTCTCTGAGAAGCAGATATTGCATACTTGCAAGGTCTTGTGTTAAAAGACTTACTTTAATTTAGTAACTTTATCTCTCATAAAAGTAAATGCTTGGTATTCATGTGCAAAAGCTAACTAAAGACACTGTCTTGCTACAGGCTGTTTAAACAGTTTTCTAAGCAGTTAATTTAGAATATCTTGAAAACAGATGACAAGTGTTTCCATCTGCCTGGTTATTACTTTGTTGTATTTGAACTAACAATGTGATGTTTTGAACAGAATGAATTGAACTGAGAGAAATCACTACATAAGTAGTCTGTTTCTACTTTGCAAAGTTATTGCTTTTCTGACATTATAGAGGATCCAAGCTCACACTTAAATGAGTCTCTAATTAGGATGTAAAATTTCTTCATTTTTTTTTTATTGTATGCAAAGTAGAGAATAAACAATGATAGAAATGTAGAGTAGCAAAAGGGAGATCTTTATAAAAGTAGAATTTCAAAAGTAAGAAAATTCAATTTGTTTTGGAAAGATGCGGTCACAAATTAACTGAAAATGCATTATAAGACCCATGGATAAAAGATCTAAATTGTGACATGGAGAAAATTAACAGAAGAGATCACACTGAACAGTAGGTTCCTGGAACTGAGGCTGCAAAATGCGAATGAATAAATAGTAAAATATAAAACATCATTTTGCCTTCAAACTTTTGCAACTTGGGTAGGTGAATCCAAGCAATGATAAAAACTGTTAGAAGGTCTTTCTGATTAAAATCTGTTCTGGTTTTCCTTTGGAGGTGATCAACAAAAGCTTTGTCTACATAACCTTAATCTGATGGCGCATCCACACTTTCTATGGATATCCTTGTATTTCATTGTAAAAAATTTTTTCCTTACATACAACCTGATCTGTCCAGCTTGCTCTTCAGGGCCGCTGTCCCTTGTATAGTCCCTTTTATATTGTTTGCTACTGCTGCAAAGGGTTTATCTCCACTTCTTCAAATATGGCCCTTAGCTTTAACTTTGCAGGACTGAAACAGCTCATTTCACTCAAGCTCTCTCATGTTCTTTACGCCACTTGTAGCCTCTGCAGTGTGTTCTGCGAAGTTCACCTAGCTCAGGGCAAGAGCATATTGTTGGCCTTGTGCTCAACTGTCACCCTCAAGTCCTTTCAGCCTGGGACCTTTCAGCTCAGTCAGTCTCCATTGGCCACAACTATTCTACCCTAGGTGCAGAGCTTGGACCTTCCCCTGTTAAACTTAATTAGGCTTCTCTAGGCAAAATTCATACATTTCCCCAGATCCTACTGACTTGAATTTTTGTCATTCATTATGTCAGCTACTCCTCTTAATATCATTCAGAAATTTGTCAAGTTTGCATTCTGTGTCATCAGCCAGGTCCCTGATAAAGGGACACCAGTACTAATCCTATATTTCATCATGGAAGTCATGATGCAAGTCATTAAGGCTGGTAGAGCATGATTTCCCACTGGTAAATCTGTGTGTGTAATTTCTGATTGTCTTGTCTTCTGTGTATGTGTAAATTAATTCCAAATATATGCTATTTGTGAATTTTCCAGTGTAAAAGGTGAGGCTACTTTTTAATACTTCCCTTAGTCTCCCTCCCTTCTTAAGATGAACATAATATTTTACTTTTTCCAGTTGTTGAGGATTTTTCTTGATTACCATGATTTTTAATAGCTGATAATATCTTTGCATTCACTTCAGCCAGCACCTTCAACACTTTGAGGTTCAATTTGTTCTGGTATCCTGTACTTAAGTTCGACATCTAAGTTGTCCCAAGCTTCTTGGTCTTCTGTACACCGGTTTCCAAAACAAGACTGATATGTGCAAAAGTTAAAAAGTAGGCTTTGACTGCAAAGACTGAGGTTAAAATGTCATTAAATAATTCAGCTTTTTCCATATAATCTATCAATCGTTTCTCCCATTCAGCATCACGTATTTTCTTTGGATTTGCTTCTGATACTAGCATACCTGTAGGAACTCTTCCTGTTATATTTATGTCCTGTTTTTGTTTGAGCCTGGCCAGAGGCCAGGAACTCCCCAGGCTCGTGGACTTCCCCCTACTTCTTGCAGCTGGACAGAGGAGAGGGGAAAAAAAAAAATTCAAAGCATCCATGAGGTTTGTGATTAAAAATTTGAGAGATGAAACCACAGGCAAAACAGGCAAACTACTTGAAGATATGAAACTGCATATATTATACTAACAGAAAAGAAGAAAAATTAAGAGGAAATATGCGCTGTGGAAAAAAAACCCCCCCTTTCTTCCCCCCTCCTCACTTCCCCCTCCCTGCTTCCCTCCTACCCAAACGACGCAGAGAGACAGAGAATTAGGGGTTTTTTTAAGGTTAGGCCAGGTCTTCATATTTTCAAGGATTGGAGTCTTCCCCTGCTGAACGGTGGGATCCCCTTTGGAAGGCAGTTCATTAGGAACTACTCGCCTTCGGAAAGTAAAGTCCAAAGTCCATCCCACAGGCAACAGCAGCCCTCAAACTGCTGCAGCGTGGGTCACTCCTTCACAGGCTGCAGTCTTTAAGCATCCCCCTGCTCCAACGTCTCTAAAGGGGGGCTCTGCATTCCCGTGCTCCTCCATGGGCTACAAGGGGGCACATCCCCTCTCACCATGGTCTCACCACCAGCTGCAGAGGAATCTCAACTCCGGCCCTGCTGTATCTTCTTCCGACCTGGCCTGGGTGCTTCTCCATGTTGGTCATTTAGCTCACATCCTCCTCCTCCCTGGCTGCAATTTTTAGCTGCGCAACCAGAATTGTTTTGAATTCCTACTTAAATCTGTTATCACAGAGGCGTAACTACTTCTAATTGGCCTGTGGCATGTCCTTCTTTGCAGCCAGCCAGACATTGGCCCTGCAGGACATGAGGGTGAGGCTTCTAGCAGCTTCTCACAGAAGCCACCCCTGCAGCCCCTCCACTACTAAAAACCAGCTCTAACAAAACCACGACAAGTCCGTAATTAGTTTTAGCGCTAATCAGGTTTTGGTCTTTTTATCTGTTTTATCTTTTTATCTATATCTGTTTATACAATGAACAATATTTGTATAGTTTTCCTTTGTTTTCTGTCCTTGTTCTCAATTCCTGTATAATTTCTAGCATGTAAGTTCTCTGTATAGTGGTTCTGGCCTTGGGCTGAAATTTCTGATCTACCTACATGAAGAGGTGGTTTTCTCCCTAACTCTAACTAATTTTTCTTTAAAAGTAATCTAGCTATTGTCTGTGCCCCCTGTAGGAGACTCCAAGGGGATTAATCCAGCAATTTTCTAAATACATCAAAATCTGTTGTCCTGAAATCTAGAGTCCAGATCCAGGTCTTACCTTCTGTGTCATTTTCCAGAACTTGGTCTCATCTTCTCCTGGTCACTGCAACTAAAACTGACATCTGCAATCCCACTCACAACTATTTCTTCCTTGTTGAGCAGCTGGTCAAACAGAGTATTTTCCTGGTTGGTCCTTTTAGAATTCCCATCAGGAATTTATTAGCAGTGCTCTGTAGACAGTTGCACAATGACTAAGAGTTTTATTGCCTGTTCAATATTTATCTGTGTGGTTAAAATCCCTCATATGGACCAAGGGCTCTGATCAAAGGATTCCTCTCAATTTTCTGCAGAGAGCTTTAGAGATATCATCTTAGAAAAGATATAACAAATCTACATCACATCATTCATGTTTCACCCTCTTGGACTTAGACATGGCGGATCTCCAGAGGCACCTCCTTGGTTTCACACCAGATCTCTCCTCAAACAGGGATTTCCTTCACACAACACACATCTCTGCTTCTGCTTTACTGCCCATCTTCCCTCAGCAGGCTTGTAGAACAGTCTTGTGAAGACAATTGGTCTGCAAATAGCAGCACTGTGGAACTGAAGAGGACAAGAAGTAAATGCCACGTCTCACAGTCTTCACATTTATGGGTCTTGATTCATACAGTAACCTGACTGGAAAGATTTATGCTTGGTTGTTCAAACACAGAGGCAGGAGTGTGACCTAGGTAACCTTTCTATAAACGGGAGAGAAGTTGTCAAACGGGATATGAAGACGGGAATTTGAATATTTCTAACTTGGTAATGAACTGGAAGCAAGAAACATAGCAAGAAGGTAAGTGAGATCCCGAGAGTAAATGTGAAAATTCCTCTTGTGATGTACTAGAGTCAGGTGTTCAGAGACCTGTGTCCTGCTCAATATGATATACACCAATATTGTCAAAGAGGCTACTGAAGCAGCTGGGTGGCTCATAAGAAAATACTTGCTTGTCAGAGTTTTTAAGTAAATAGAAGTTTTGATCAAGTTACTGCAGAAAGGCTCAAAAGAAATTGAAATTTGCAAACACTGAATATTGCCTGTTATGCTGAATGAAGTTTTGAGACCAAAATAATATATCATGCAGAGAAGCACAGAAATTCTTTTATGTTATCTGAATTCATTTTTAATTAATTTGTGCTCAACCTATATGCATATGAAAGTAGATGATTTTCTGTGTGGGCGAAATCAACACAGATGGCAGAAAAAAATTAAATTGGTTGGGACTTGACTTCCACTTTATCTGGATACCGAGCAGAGTGAAAATATGTATGTCCTGTCACAGATATAAAGATGATTTATTCTCTCTTTCTACTTTCTGTTGACAGCATAAAGCTAAAGGATTTAGTTAAATTAAAATAAGACCTTCTCTTCTTACCAATATTGTTTTATCCTAGTCAACAGGAAATTGAGTCATTAATGTCTGTTTGACTACTTGGAGGATAGCTACTGAATTAAAAAAGAACTAGGAAAATCTTTTCCTGTGAGGATCTCAGTAAAGTGTGAGTCGGAAAAGAGTTGAGAACAAATAATATTCTTTTCTCATTGTTTGAGATCTATTATGTGAGAAATAGAGTTATCTTCTGGACATGCAACCTTCCACTGAAATGAAACATAAGCAGATGGGAAACAGGTTTAGATTAAACATTTAATTTTTAATTAACTGACGCTACTTAAGATGAATCTTTCTTTATTCCAGATCACTGAGATAAGTTTTGACCAATGATTCATGGTCATGTTTAAAAAAATTTAGCAATTTAGGGCTATATTAATGGCGCATAAACATTAAAGGTAACAGATACACTGCTTTTTATCAGGATTTTTGTAACACATAGAGGAAAAAACCAATTTTTTGGCCTTGTCACATTTGCCATAATCAGAATCCACAATGATACCAGAAAGAAAACTTTACCTAAATAAATAGAAGATAACAACTTCAAAACTTGATATATTCATTAGAGTCAAACAAGAATTAGTAGATTATCATCTCTACTTGCCTGCACTCATATTTAATAGGTCTTCTTTTTAGAACCTACCCAGCAACCAGTATATTTTTCTTTTGGGGGGATCATATTGACAATGCAGAGACACGGGCAGATATATTTACTCAGAATATGTAATTTAAACGTGAACATTTCTAAGTGAAAAGATGTCTTTGAAATCTTTTCAGACTCCTATTAATATGAAAGGAGCATCAGCATAATCCTTGAGGGATGATACTTTAGTTTTGATTGAAACGGGAAATGGAATTTAATGACTTCTCTAAGGACAGAAAGATTAGGGCTGCAGGCAAAAATACGAAGAAGATAGCGATTTTCAAATACTTGAGCTGCGGAGGTAATACATTCTGTTCTTCTACCCTCTTCTACCCATGTCTCCGATAAGAGCATACCTATTACACAGATATAGAAGGTTAAAGACTATAGTCATCACCTGCTGTTCTCCTGCTGGATTTTCATGTACTATTTTGTTTTCATAGAACAATCAGTTTACCAGGGGGATGTCTTGTGGGTCTTTTGTTATTGTCATTATCATTATTATCTGTTTTGAAGTTTTGCCTATTAGGGATTTAAATATTATGATTTTTTTAAGCTAGTATTTATCCGGTTTTCTGAAATCTCTTCTAATTTGATGGTACAAATACTTCAAAAGAGTTTTATTTTTGCTGAAATCTGAAGGTTTTGGATACCAAGAACACTTGCAACAGCTAATATGAGTGACGAGATTTATACACTAAATTCTTGTCTGTTATTTTTTTTTGGTATTAGCAAAATCTCTGGTCTTTCTTGCATTTTGCCATTTTTTAAATATAATTTTCCTTTTTGAAACCAAAATAAGCTTTGTTGGCTCAACCAAGACAGCATAATGCAAGTTTTTGCTGCACTGTATTACGGTTTCAGAATGATTCCCATTTATGGTATGGGTTCAGGATGATTCCCATGCACAAAATAACTGAGACACACTTGTGATTGCAAAGCAGATTTATTTTAGTACTTGCGATAGCAAATAATACATACCAACCCCTGGATTCCTGAAAAGCTGATGAGCACGACAGCAGGAGATGGAGCATGGTGCTCAACGGGAGGGGCAGGCAGGCAGTGCACTTTCAGGGCCTCCCCTGGATCCAAAGGGCATGCATCTTGTCATTCCCACCCCTTCACCCCAGAACCACACCTTATATCTCCTCCTCAAGAGTGGGATTTTTTCTGGTTGTGGCATCAGCTCATGCGTGGCCAGTGCGTGAGATGAGGCCACAACAGTTCACGATACTGACTCCACGCCAACAATGTCTCCTTCTTGTATTGTTCCATTTCTAAGGTTAGGTTCCCACTGATTAGCCCATACATTTTTTCTCTTTCGAGGGTCAAGTTAAACAATACTGTTCTCTCTCATTTTCTTGTCAATGTGCACAACCACAGACCAAATATGGCAGGACCACAGACATGACTCTGGTTCCTGACACACACTGGTATTTAATTTTTTTAATATAGATGTATATTAATATGAAAGCATTTTGTGTTGGAGAGAAGCTGCATAAAATTACAATTCTAATGCTTGACATTTTTAGATAATATATTATTTAGCACCACAGAGATTGTACGCACTGAGCTAGATACTTTTTGTTTAGTTTTGAATGAAGCAGTTTTGACATTTATCTTCATTGTCATTGTGCCAAGGGCAATTCATTTTATTTAATATCTTGCTGAAGAATGGAATGACAACGAGTATTGAAGTCAAGTATTAGACATGATACATACTGCAGTGAAAAGTATTCCTGAGGCAACATTAATGAATCAATAATATTGTAGAGCACAAAAAGTAGGATGACTTTGCTTTAGAATACATATGACAATTTTTTGTCTATTTCCAATATCCAATATAGAAATGATACTAAGGGTGTTTCTGAATGTACATGAGACTGCAGTTCCAGAAATAAATACTTCTTAGAGAGTGCTTATATAAATCATGATCATCTGAAGGCAGATTATGTTTACTGAGAGTTAGAATTGAGAGTCTTAGTCTAACTGTGAAGCACTGAATCCCTGGATATTTACTCCTTGGAATCCATAATAGTTATTTCTTTGATTAGGGTGTTTTTTGGATAAATGTCGTAATAAGTTAATAACATAAGCAAACCACTCAGAAAGAGGCAATTTTTAGCACTGCTGAAGCACTGCTGAAATGCTGTAAGTGGCAAATGAAATAAATATGAACATTTATTTTTTGAACACATAAAGAAAATTTTACTTTCACTGTAAATGACAACGTGCTTGCTTCATGGAAGTACAGTGTCATGCTAGGAAGGAAGGGAGGGAGGGAGGGAGGAAGGAAGGAAGGAAATTTTGCCCTCAGCAATTAAATGTTACTCTAACATGCTCTAACTGCAACTGAAGACTCAATATATTGCCAAAGGTCATGATTTCATGGACATGCAGGCAAAAAAATCAGTCTAGAAAGCATAACTTTCTGACAGCTAGCAATTACATGTACAGAAAGGACATATCCTGAAAAGCACTTTCAGTAACTTTTCAGAGGCTGATATAAATTCAAATATAAAAATAGGCCTCATATTCCATAGAAAAAAACCCTAGTGCCTCTGAGTCCACATCCACTTCATCCAGAGCATATTTTCTTATATACTGGAATCGAAAAACCTCAGAGAAACCCATAAATCATTAGGGAGAAACAAAGCTCTAGGCAAAGGCAAATTATTTAACAGTATTTCAGAAAGATAAATATAAGGACATTATTGAGAGTGACAAATATAGTAACTAGGGTCTTCCAAAGACATAAAGAGAAACCTCTCTGGTTGAGTCTGAGAAATAATATGTGTCTTAATGGATGAATGCAGGACAAAATTAAGCCAAAAATTAAAAAGTCATGGCTTCAAATAGTGTGGATATAAAGGCATTGACTCGATGCACACAGGTGTGTTAATAAAAGAAACTAAACGGAAGAGCAATAAAAGCACCCAGAAACAGAATAAGAAGACCGTCTTTGGCAGCACTGATGTATGGACAAGTGGGAAAAGTAATTAAATTAATAAATTTCAATTAAAATGCTAATTAAAAGGCAGATGGGGAAGGCAAGCCTGTTTGAACAGACAGAACTTTTCTTGAATCTCAGTTCCACCAGAAGAAAAGCCCTGATAGCACTATCACATTTATTTATAATTGAAAGTCTCTTTGAGACCCCACTGTTGATTTATAGGTTGAGTTCTTTTCCTATGATGTTGTTAGTTTTTTCTCAATTTATTTTGGTATTGGACCAAAATATACATATCTGATTTCACAAACCATGTACCATATAGGAACTACACTGCTCATTTCAACCCAGTAGGGCTACATATATATTGAAAGCAAAAGGTATTAAATTTTATTTATTAAAATGGCTATGCCATTACTGTTTGGAAATAAATCAGTACTATTTGTTTTCTCATATGCAGCATTCCTACAGTGACAGCTAGATGTTAGATGTTATTATTATTGTGATTTGCTATTGTTGTAATATAACTCTAAATCTGTATTTTTACATGCCAGATGAGAGTGGATTAATAGGGGAATAACAATCAGCATCACCGGTTTCGTAAGACAGTAGCAGTAACCATTACTACTTTCTCAACCTGCAAAAATACCAAAAAACAAAAAAAACCCAGCAGACAAACTTAAAAAACCTGACAAAACCCCCAAAACAAGCAAACAAAAAACCCCAAAACAAAACAAAACAAAGCCCAAAAAAGCTACCAGCCAAAACCTCCCCCTCAACAGCATTTTAAACCATCCTGCAACACAGGAGATGGCATTCGGGAAGTACTGACTCCATCTGTCTTAATTATAGAAGCTTAAAGAAGATAAACTATGCATCTTGCTTACCTAAATATAAAAGGAAAATAAGGAAATACTGGGTCAAAGAAAAATCCTCTGGCTGTAACTCAGTTGTATTTATACCATTTAATCTTACTTTACTTTAGAAAGTGCTCAATATTTTATCACACCTGTAAAAGTAATTTAACTTCAGCCGTTCCAAATACACACAAAAGCTTTTCAGCAGTACAGCACCACTAAGTAGTATATCACTCTATATGTATCACCTCCAAGAAAGGATATACATTTGGGTTTATGGGTAACTGTTTAAAATTGACAGAAGGCTGTACACTTGAGTATCAGATCCTTTATGTAAATAAGAACAAATTCTTACTGTTCCAGAGCTTGTGGGTCTACCATAAAAATAAATACTTGGCACATTAATATATTTGGAGAGTAATTTTATCAAGATTATTTTGTTAAGTCATATTGGAATGTGGACTAAAATACTAAGATTCTTTTCTGGTGTATGTTTTGACAAATGTAAATTACATAATAGTTGCTCTCAAATATTTTACATATTTACTCTCTTGTGAGAATTCAAACCTTTTATGTGTTTACAAATTATCCACCAAGAAAATATTTTCCTCCATTTGTTTTTGTTCTATCTAATCACTTCTTTGTTAAAAAGAGCCTTTTTTTTTTTCAGGTCCTGTTGGATATAAAATGTTTCCAAAGTAATAAAATTTGAGTCCTGGGTTATTGATGAAGTTTAGTCAAGAATGCCTTTTGCTCAGAGTCATCAAGATAGCAGGTACACCTGCACAGTTACAGCACATAATACACCTACTACATATTTGGGCATGTGAGTCAGGATGGGAATTTAATGAACCTATGTAGAAATGGGTTCTTGTCTGTCTTCCCTTGAATGGATGTTGGCTGTCTTGTGACTGTTTTTGTCTCTGAAACAATTCAAAGTCACTCTAATTTTACCTTTTTTTTTTTTTTTAAAGAGTGTTTCCTAGCAGTAAAGAACAGGTAGAAAACCATATGTAGATTGCATATGAACGAAAACAACTTTTGCTCTTTTGGGTCAGTGACAGTTCCACAGTCATTAGAAGATTTGGAAGAAGGAGTCAGTCCCCTAGAGCCCCGAATACTGCACCATCTTGGTGGTTGAAGGCATGCAATTTTATTTTGCTCTCTTTTTACAAGGGGCTTCAAAAATTCTCAACAGCATACATCTCAGATAAATGTTATTATTTTAGTCTACAGAAAGAAAAAAAGGCTTTAATCAAAATTTCTTGGTTGACCTGAATGTCAGTGATATTTTGGTGACAGTGAGTGCTAAAACATCTTGCTCCTGTACTGAATAAAGTAGGTAAGAAAAGACTTATTTAAACAAGAACCTGTACTGGCTACCTGTAAGTCATAAATAACTATTTACAGATAGCTCTGAAAGGCTCATGCACGTCTTGTCTCAGTCAAATGCATACCTTAGACTGTTTAAAGGGTGTTTTTCTTTTTTTTTTAATCTTTTTTTTTAACAAAGCATTTTTAAGCAGCCTGACATTGACATTAATATTGAACTTATATTACTTGCAGTTGCAAGTTCCTTTTAAATGCACTACTCTGCAAACCTAGGACGTCATCATCCTTTTATTAAAAAGTTTTTGTTTAATGCTAAAATCCCATTATATTCTTAGATAAACCTTTTGGTGTAATAATGATGGCTATCTTTTCATTGGCTTTGAGCCCTTAATTTCACTAACAAATTATTAATAGAACTGTAATATCATGTCCCTCTACAGAGAACAAAACTGAAAGCATAATATGTTGGTGACTTTGCAGTAAGTGTACAATAGAGGTATAATAAATCCTGTCATCTTGGTGTGCAGTCAAGATACCTTGTATTACCAGTGTAAGAAGAAGAGAGGCAGAGACAGTTGCTGTGGTATTACAGCATGAAAGTTGCGTGTCTTCTTTCAGACAGTTTATTGTTTTTCTAATATCACCTCAAAGATGTCATCCATAGAGCATTTTCAGTCATTACTGCAATGTTATCTTATTAAAAGATGCTGGCACTCTTCCTGGATTTCAACTGCTGAACTGCTCCTTAAGATATCTTAACATAACAAAACTGCTCAATATTCCCTTTTCATGTTAAAAATTGCTTAGTCATTTTGAAGATGTAAATAGGAAAAGGAGGGTCCGTCAAGCAGTATCTCTTTTGAAATATGAACTGTCAAAAAAAATGCTTTGTAGTTCATCACTATCATTTTTACAGTAGACTTTTTACTTTCTAAAATGAAGTTCTTAGGTTCAGCACACCCATTTTGGTGTGTTTTTTTATGAAATGGTCTATTTCATCAAAATTAAAATGTTTAAAATGCTCTTTTCTCACTGAATACAGAAGGTTCAGAAGAGGTTATTAATAAAATGCTTAAAGAAATAAATCCTCTGATTCACTGTTGAATAGTCATGAGACTTGCTGAAAAGGATGAATGATTCATCCCAATACACTTTGGAAAGGGTTCTCATTGACTTCTGATTCTGTAATTAAAGTAAAGGTTTACCCAGATACAGCATCAACTATTATTCTTGAGAGCAAGGAACTTCTGTACCCCAATTTTAGTTCTGCTTGTGGTTGCTGTGTATTTTTAAAATCGACATGCAGGAGCCTATCTGGCAATATGCAGTATGTCTGCAGCTTTTCTGTCACTGAGCACTAATCATGGCACATTTTCAGTCTAACTGTTTTGTCTTCTTTGAATTCTGTGTGGTCACTGTGTCCCTTGGAGTGGTGTTATCTCAAAATTCAAGTATATGTGAAATGGGATTGTTCCTTATGGCAAGGAGTTGGAACGCTGCACCTAAATTCAGTTTTCCTCAATGTTCTGATGCTTTCAGGCCAGGATGAAGTGCAACTTTATCCGTTTACATTAAAATGGGACCAAAGTGTGGAATTTAACTATTTCAGTTCTTTCTATTAAAATAGAGAATGAACCCTTTAATGGTACCAAGGGTTTTAAAATAATTTTAAGGGCGAAAAAGAGGGCTTATTTTCCTTCCTTATTTAATACTAAGTATATTTCAGTGAAGAATATTGTCTTTGAGACTGTTCTACATCTTAATACAACTTGAAACTTATCATTATGGAATTAAATGTTTAGCGGGGATGAAGTAACAGCAAGGTAGTTGTATTTGTTGTGATTCAGCACCAAGCACATTGCCTGTAAATCAATTAAATGAGGATAGTCATCCTTTTCAGAGCTCTGAATAACTCTCTTTTTATACTAGATGATATGCCAGGAGGGAATGGGATGTGGCACAGTGAGGGAGAGGGCATAGGAAGAGGAGTTTGGCGTTCAGATGCTATCACAGTGAATCTGAGACCTGGTCCTGACTTTGTAACCAATTGTCCTTCATTCCCAAGATTTTTATATTTTTCAGCAAACCAAGCAGAACAGGCACTAGTTCAGATTATTTTTTTTTTTTGTGTTTAATCTTTTTAATCTAGATGTGTTTGTTTCAGGTCTTGGGTTGTTTTCAGTGTAGCAGCCAGCCATGACAGCCTAGATAAAATCCAATCCATTTGTTAAATCTCTGCCTAAAACACCACAAATTAAAAAGCAACTAGCAGTAATTTAGAAAAACACGGGTCTGGCCCTGACTTGCTAATCTGTGTAGGTTTAGATGAGTATGGGTTTTAGGTTTTTTGGAAACCTTCAGAGAAAAACACACATACTGTTCATATTTTTCATCTTTTTTTTAAAGTCTGTCTCTACTGAATCAGCTTACACATACGTTCTTTAAGATTCCACAGGCTATTTTATTTTAATTAAAACATGTCTTCATTTGGTTTTCTGCTTAGTTCCCTGGGGAAAGAAGGCCTCTGAAGTTGTATCATCTGCTTCTGTGTCTCATTTTGTAACACTTGGCCTTCAGCAGCCAAACCTGACATAAGGCAAAGAGCTCAATAATGTGATGTTTCCAAGGTCCATGAGACAGAAATGCAACACAGTGTGTGCCGCAGCCACCTTGATAGGCACATGGGGAAGGAGATGGAAGTAAGGATTAAAAAGACAGGCATCCTTTGGAAATTACTCTTTGTGGTCCCTCTGCTTAGGAGTCAACCTGTTTCTTAGTATCCCAAATTTTGATGATTGCAGTATGACTGTGGTTCAAATGTAGCATCCCAAAGGAAATTAAACTGTAAGAATACCAGTAGTTTTTTGTCAATTCAAATTAACCTATGCCACATTTTAAATTAATTACATTATCTAGCCTCTTTTTATTCACTGAGGTTACTACGGTTTCCACATTAAGAGTAAGCAGAGAAAATCCCAGCATGTAAGTCAAATTCTTTTGTCTCATAAGCAAACAAAACAGTGGTCAAAATTATGTGATAGCACTGTACACTTCTTAAACTTCCGTCTCAAAACACTCCAGTTCTCAGATGGAAATGAAGTCACTTCAGTTACGATGTCCTTATCAGCCCATTTCATTCCTTTTTCTATTATTTTATCCAAATTTCATAAAATCAGTTCACATAAAAATAAAAATAAAGTATATTTATATTTGTATTATTTCTTGTATAAAAATGTCATAAGAAAAAGCCTAGATGTGTAGGAAACACGAAGGTGGATGGGGATTGGAAGTTATTTATATGGTAATTTTCCTTTATCTGAAGTATTTTAATGTAATGAACATTTGTAAACAGTGACTTGAGAACTGTACAGAGATATTGAGTTGTACAAAAGAGCATGCCCCAAATTATCCTAAATTATGCTTGGAGTAGCACTGAGGACCAGAGATAAACTGATAGGTTTTTGTGTAACTTAGGGCACAATGTAATCTATTTTTCCCTAGCAGGACTATTCATTATGAACACAATTTGAACTTGCAGGCTACATTTATCTGATAGATAGATACATAATCCCTAAGAAAATGGGCTATATTCTCTGAACCACAACTGAGCTACAATGGTGCAGCAAAATAAAATATACCACATTCTGCAAAAACTTTTCACATAAGTGATAGAAATGTGTTAGGCATAAAAAAACTCATTCTGACCAAACAAACAGGATCATACAGGCCCTGGACTTCCAGTTGCAGCCATTGTGAGATTCTGGGTTACAGTTAACTCCAAGTGGAGAGAGAAAAAGGAAGAAGATGAGTGCTGATGTGGCACATTTTTATGTTTTGAATATTTGAAGGCATGTCATCACAATACTGCAATACTAGTGTATTGAGGAACCCTTTGCCACCTCAGTCTTTGCAGCTTTAGGAAACTGTGTCAGATATCAGAAATGTTTCCCACATGTTGAATTCAGAGTGACACTGCTTCAAATTCAATACCAACAGTGTGCAAAAGGAAAGTTGTGCCTGAGTTAATCTGCTGCCAAAAGCATGTTTAACTGAAAATCCTTTGATCAATGTTATTGAACTAACCTGGCATCTGAGATGAATTCTTTGTGTCTTCCAGTGGCCTGTGAGAAAATAAAATTGTGCAGCATGAAATAGACTTTCCAGAGGAATACCGTACATAGTAAAGTGTCGCTTCCAGCAGTACAAGTAGTACAGTATAAATTCAGATGTGCATTTCTCCATGGTGTTAAACAGTTTGAGTTCCCAAAACACTGGTGAGCTTCAGCTTACTAAGAATTGCATGTCTTGTACAGCCACAACTGGCAGGTCTGTATATACAAGTACTCACAAGAAATGCTGTTGCCTTAGGAGGCCAACATGATGCTGTTTTTCAAACACTCTGCTACATGGTACTTTGTGACAATTTCTGTCATGACTGGCATTTCCACCAGTTTCCCTCAGTGAGAAAGGTGGAAAAAATGGGAAAAAAATAAAAATGCCTCTGGGTCCTTAAAAGTTGTTGGCTCTTAACCATAAATGTGAATTAATTTAATAAATAGGAAGACGTCATGATGATGATGATGGCTTTGTCTGATGACAGTCAGGGGAGTATCAGTTTTAGTGTAATGAACATGATGCCTGCTTCTGTGTGCATATTTATTTTGGTGGGTTATCTTCTACTCAGGTGGTCATTAAAAGAAATATACAAGCACAAGATGGAAAAAAAAGAAGAGATTAAGCTTAGCTGAACAGATACAGTCCTCTAAGCTAAAATAGAGGAAGATTTGTGAAACTTATAGAAACTGACGATGTCAGTGTGGGTGTGTGTGGGGTGTGGACTTCATCCATCATAACCGTAGCCTGAAAAGTACATGGCAAAATAAAGCAGAATCACCGAGCTGTCAGGTGTAATCTAGGTTAAGTCCAGACATGGTACAGAGATGTTACAGTTCTGGAGCGCTCTTGAGACTTGGGGATTATTAGTTCAGATGTAATTCTTGAGTTAATGTACATTTCCGGAGTCTAGATGTGATCTGGCATGGCATTACTTTCATCACTGTGGATTTTGAAGTTCTGCAAGATCAAGCGTGGAACACACAGAAAATGTACAGGACACCCTTGGCTTGCAAAGTAGTCGAGAGCATAAATACCAATGCATGTTTGCATTAAAAAATAGGATAAAACAGCAAGCATAGGTAAGATGGTTCACATATAAAAATCACTTGTTTAAAATATTTTTTTCAGAGGAGTGTGCACCTTTTGGCCAATACTCACACTTTTTATTTTCCAAAAATTTGTTTGCTGTGTCTCCACATTCCTACTCTCATCTACAGCATTTTCAGGGAAGGCTTTTAGAGAAGTCTAAGAGCTTTCCTGGGGACTACAACATATTACAGATAAAATTCAGGTAAAAACAATCCAGAGACACCAGTGAAGACACTCCTGGAGAAAGGCCATGGATTGTTTTCTCAAGAAGAAATGGAAAAGGAGATCAGTCATTTCAAAGGTGTGTACTCTGGAGTCTGTAAGAATAGTCTCAGAAAGATCATCTCATTTCAGGCAGAGACATACCCAGGATCAATTGTTTTGTTGGGTTATTAGGAGATGATGTTCAGTAATATACGGCAGATTTTTTTACTGACACTATTGCAAACAGATTATGGTACTTGGGGGAAAAGAATGAACAGGGAAACAATATTCCAAAATGTACAGCAAAATATTTTCAATAGCTGCATATTAAATTATCATATTAATTTTTTCTTATGAAGACATACATTTCTTAGTTCTGAGTAGAATTCTCATTTTGTGGAGTGTTTGAAGGTATTAATGCAACTGTGCAGCTTTTAAGAAATTGTGAAGTTTACAAATTGTGACAGAAGTTAACAAAGAAAGACAAGATTTTTCTAAGCAAGTCTTCTTAGAAAGCTTAGGAAAAAGAAATTCAAGTTCAGTATTTGCAAGCTTTTACATTTATAAATTGCTTAAAAATTACTACCGTCTAAAAAACTTGTAAAAAGTATTTATTATTCCAGTAGAGGTTGCTTCATATTTTAACTAATCAAATTGGGAATAGGGTTCCTTTAAATTTTTAAAAATTTATGTAAAGGAAACTAAGATATAAATGAAAGGTTGGTTCATTCAAATGGAAAACCTTCCATCACATAACAACCATTACTGCAACATAACATTGAAAAATAATGGTCTACAATTAGGAAAAAAATTGTTTTTTCTTTTTCTACAAATGTTTCGAATAAATCCTGAAAAGATAGCCAAAAATAGTCTCCTGTTCAGTTCTTACTTTCTCCTTGCTTCACATGCTTTCCACTTTTCCAGCAATGAGGGTTTTGCCCTTGTCCCTCAAGCAGCTTGATCTTTGTTCACAGTGGTCAGCAGAAGCCTTCTTAGCTCTCTGACCCAGATCTGTGCTCCAGACCTGCAGTCAAGGATATTGCTGGATTCGATGTCTTTTTTATTTTGTGTTAAACACAAACTGTGTGATATACTAGCTAAGACTATTCCTTAATCACTTAAATAAAACTGAGCCAGGAAGAACTCTGGGGTTTTTAAAAACTGAAAGTAGAAGATGCCTCTTCAGAGACCAGTGCGTACATCCAGCTATCACAGAGGTTCTGGTTTCAGGTGTGAACCTGTGATTAAAACATTCTAAATCAGTTTGCCCGTCTCCTAGTGAGTGCTATAGTAATGAGGAAGAGAAGTGACAATATTTATGAAGTCCTTAAAATTTACAGAGGTGATTTTCATTTGTGGCAGACTTTTGCCAGTAAATCCAAACACATGGCTGTGTTCCACTTGAAGGACAAAACTCTTCATAGAAAACTCTACAGTAGCTAGTTCTCTATATTTCTGTCACAGGTTGTATTCAGAAGACTGTTCTATCAAAAGAAAAAAGCTGCAGGATATAAAATTCTACAACTTTTACAGTTCAAATCAAAAAAATCTGTGCAAATCCTGCCCTTCCTTGGTCTAGGCAAGTCATAAGAACCTTGGCTCTTCTGTGAAGAGGTTTTGTGAGCAAATACCCAAGGGTGTATTTCTGTAAGATGACTTGGCTAAATTAATTATTCTTCTCCACTGGGAGATGCATTCCTCTTTCCTTCTCTCCTACCTGTCCACCTTACCTCTTTGTGGTACTTATCTGATCACATAATAATTTAATTCAGCTCCCCAAAAGAACAGAAAACTGACTTGGCAAGCAAGAAAGAAAATGAAACATTTGCTGTTGGGCTGGTTGCTTTAGCTCAAGATGTGATCACAAGTGTAACAGAAGTAGTCTCCTCCCATGATCCCCCCCAACTCACTGGAGAATCCACGGGCTCTCTTTTGGTGAAGACTAGTGGTGTTGTCATATTTGTTGTTGCATATATTATCAGTTCTTGTTCTCCACTTACGTCAGCACTGAATTAGTTTTCCCTTCTTCCACAGTTGATATTGTGGCACATGATTGTTCTCTCACACACTTTGTTCTTTACTTACCTAACCTATTGCTGTCCAGGCAAATCCTTATTAGTGCTTTCATTATATTTGTTTTTCAACCATTTTATATCTTGATATTATTGAAAACATTCATATTTAGTCTGAAGTGACGGCAAAATATGTCTGAGCATATATTATTAATAAATCCATTGAAGGTTTACACAATTACTTGCTACAACACAGGTTTTAATTAACATTAAATAAACCAAAGGCTGATTCATTTTTAAAGAAGATAACTGCTCAACTGACAGAAGAGCTTGTATTAGAAGTTTTGCAAAGCTTTGGGGGAGAAAAAGGAGTAAAATATGATACAACTTGTTGTTATGATAACAAGCAGACTTTCAAAAAAAACCCAACAGCATCTGAGCAATGGATTACTAAATTTTCCAAAGACTCCAGCTTCAATTCACCCAATATTGTCTAGAAAATAACATCTAATTTGTTCTAAAGCTCTGAACACATTTTTTTATTTTTGATACAGGAGTGCTTTCTTTTTGAACGACAGACATCAGTCATTTTTGCCAGACAGAGGTGAACAGGAATTGCCAGCTGCACGGTGAGCTATGCTGTGGGCATTGCAGGCTGGTGAGCAGCAACGAGATAATGCCAGCTGGATCCCAGCACATTCCCAGTTTTCTGTTTGCCAGGACACAGGCCACCCTGGGTGCCAAAACCTGCAGTTCACCATCCCATATCCACAGGCCCCTGTTGGCCCTGGAGGGGGTGGCCCACAGCCAGGACCTATCATGAGAGAATAAAGCTTCCCTCTGCTGTGAGGGAGGAGCCTTTTAATATACAACTGTTTTTGTATATAATCCAACAGCTGTTGGACTCTCCTTGTGTTGCCTTGATTAAAGCCTCAGCCTGATTTACCTTTCTTCACAACCTGCTTACCATGGGCAGGGACCCGCAAAGCACTGCCATGGTGTTTTGGAGAGTTAACTTCAAGGGGATGTTATCAGTGAGTCTCCTAACTCCTGGGAAATTTGGTATATAATCTTTCTCGGAAGCCTGCCTCTGTCTTCATTATTTGTGGTGAGAGGGGAAGCACAGTCCAACACTGTAAGTGATCAAAAAAACCCTGCGTAGGTAAAAACCAGGAAATCACATGCCCACATAAATGTTTGTGTCCTTATTAATTGGTTACTACAGCGTAACCAAGGCTGTGAAATCTAATAGGCTTCATTTGTTTAAAATCCCACATGCGAAAGAAAATCTCACACACGATTTTTGGGAAGAATATTCAAGAAATTAAAGAATGGCCAATATGGTGGGTTTTGCAACCTGAAAAAACAATACTTGGACCACAAGCTGAAGTTCATCTTTCAGAAATACGTCCAGTTGTAACACTTTGGAGAATGTGCCCGGTTTTGCCTTAACTGCTTAAATATGCAGGACTTTCTAACAGATTTGCACAGATGTGTTTTACTTGTGGGTGAAAAAGCAGAGATATAAGAAGTGTTTTCAAAGAGTTGAAAATCCTGAAGGCAACTGTGTATTCAGTTTTCCTAGAAACAAATATACGTCCTCATCAAACAAAGGGAATGGAGACCTACTCCACTGTAGAAAACTGCACTATGCCAAACTAAAAACAATTCTATGAGTTGAATCATTGACGAAAGGTGTTTCTTTGGGCTTTGTGTTTAAAGAAACTTGGAGCTCATTGGCCAAACCAAGCCTAAGAATAACTCTAAAATACATTTCTGACTGACTTAAATTTGTTCAATATATTTATTTGAGATCAAGCAAAACATTTACAGATAATCAGAATTTAAGAAAAAAGTGCAATTGCAAAGATTGAATTTATACATGTATATATACTCAAGAAGCCAAGTAAAAATTCAACTTACCATTGAAGTTTTTGCATATTTTAGCTCTTAGTAGTCATTTATCAGAGTTGATTTTTGAGTACAATTTTCTTGTATGTCTGATAGTTCTTTCTTGAACTGCATTTCAATCCCAAAGTATCTGGTTCTAAGAATGTTAGCACTCTCTTGCTTTCATGCTGAGGGTTTAAAATCTTAAGTAATTTTTAAGTGAACTTTTCTCATACATAGAGGTCTTCATTTTTTCAATTTGGCAGTACATTTCTATGCACCAAATAATATCCATTTTCACATTAAAACAGGTTAAAAAGTGGCAATTACTTCTAAAAGCAGAACTGTATGGGTGAATTTTAATTTAGCATTTAACTTACGTTGAGATCCTTTGGTTTTGTGTTTCTTAAAAATTTTATTTAATTTTTTGTCTGCACACTACCTCCCTTCCCTTCCCTTCCCTTCCCTTCCCTTCCCTTCCCTTGCCTTCCCTTCCCTTCCCTTCCCTTCCCTTCCCTTTTC
>WBMZ01004505.1:0-36272 GCA_013400975.1 Atrichornis clamosus | reverse complement strand
TCCCTTCCCTTCCCTTCCCTTCCCCTGAAAGAGGAAATTTTACCCATTTGAGTAAAATAAAGTGCTTACCTTTCCAAGAAAAGTATCTAAAGCCCACATGACATATTCTCTGTGGCTGCCAAACAGTTTAGTTTATAATCATAATGGTAGTATCTAAGCCTCAGCCTGTCACTGAATACATGCTCTTTTGATCTTTTACACCTTATTGAGAAGTTTAACACAGACAAGAGATTTGAGAGCATCCATTCATGGCAGTAGCAGTTGTCTAACATGATTTGTAGAAATGAAAATATCACAAAATCAACCTTGGTGTCCGTATTCTGTAAAAGTTTTTCGGTTCCTTTGTTCTTGCAAGTGGTTAGGGTTATGTGAAAGCTTTTAAATTGATCCCCTTTCCTGTTGATAGTGACTTGGGCAACCCTGTTATTAGCCCATAGCTGTTAATTTTGGAGGTTTGCTTGGAAAATTGTGCTTCAGATAGAAGGAAAAGAAGCTGTGATGAAACCTCAAAAGTTGCACAAAAACTGTAATACACAGCCATCCCTAACTGTGAACTGGCAAAAGTATCTCAAGCAATTGGAGAATTTTATATGTTGGTCATAAGTATGAGACATAAATACAGTTTACTAAACAGTCAAACTGCCTGGTTTCTGCCCTTTAGTCTTCTTGTCCACTCATACAAGTCAGAAACTCTTATAAATAAATTGGCAGGCTTGACTCATATAATACAGAGGTGTGTACTTTTGCACATTCTGTTTTAGGGAGATAGGAAGGAAAGTAACTGCTTGTATTTTCAGGGTCAGTTAAGGAGTAGAACTTCCTAAGAGAAAATCCAGAGTTTTCCAATACATTTATTGTGATTTAGCTTTTTATATAAGGGAAGAGAACATAATTTCAATAGATTTAACACATTAATTCAGTCTTTGCTTAATCTCCTGAAATGTGGCCTTTTCTAGATGTTCATCTTTTTTGGTAAGGAAAAAGGGGTCATTTCTCAGACTGTGGAACAGATAGAAGAAATCCCCTTTGTTTTAGTGTGAGATTGGATGATACCTTATAATAAGAATGAGAGAAAAATAGTAAAATAAGCTAGTGAGATGTTCAGCTCTCCACAGCAATTTTTACCTCACAAAACACCAACTAGCACATCACAATTCACTTGCCAGACTGGAGATGGTAAAATTCAGAATAGAGTTTCATTAGCTTCATAGCAGACATGAAAACTCCAGTGTTAATGTAAGTAAAAGTAAAAATTTTAAAAAGTGAAAATAACTTAATTGTGTGCAATTTGTGTTGTTATTTACCAGTGGTCATAGTGATGAGGTTAAAGAGTAAAACCTAACAAAATAAGTACAATGGAAAAACCCATTAATTTTCCTCTTATTATTGTGTGATTTTGCTGTGACTGAGGTACCTTGCTGGATAAAGTCTGCAATTATAATGTAGTTCAGTGCATATAGGTGTGAAAAAGTTTGAACAGAGCAGGTAAAAGGCATGGTTCTTACAGCTGGATCACAGGACTGTGCAGATATCTCAACTGCTGGGTGAGTAAAGAGACCTGGTGATATCTGTGGTGTGAGTATTCTGGTCGTGTTCATCCTCTTGGGGGAAACAACTTGAATGTGCCCACCAAAAGACACTTAATGGGAAAACACACTAAGTGAACTAAATAGCGGAGATCAAGACTCACAAGATCAATTGGTTCAACTAAAATAGTGTCTGCAAACTGAAGTAAAGAGAAGTGGGCCAATGCTACTCATATTTCAGTAAAACACCTCTTCCACTGCACTATCCCAGAGGCTAAATAAAAGCTGTTTATTCAGAGAGGCCCTGAGGCTGACTCTAGTCTTTTATACTTGTAGAGCAACGTGGAAAAGGCCAATGGTTCCTTAGAGGCACATTTCAAAGAAATTCAGGGTTTATGCACACAAACTTTATTATTAAAGTGCAGGTTCTGCACTAAAAGTCATTGCATAAGAAGTGCACAGAGCAAGAGGACTTAATATTTAGAATTTCAAAGCATACTGTATGTTGAATATCATCTGTGTCTAAGTATTCAGAGCATCTTCCTACAACCAGTTATATAAGATGGTTTCTTTCCTGCTTTTCTTGGTAAGAAATGTGCAGCTGTAGCTAATAAAAAGAAAATTACTGATGAAATGTATGCCAAGAAAATACTCAAACAAGCTCTTCCTATATTTCACTGACAAAGTTAAACAGAAAGCCTGAAAAAGCAGCATCTTTCTTTTTCTCCTGCCCAATATAAAAAGTGTGAACTTCAAACAATTTATCAACAACAAATTAATGCAATATTTCAAGATTTTTAAAATCTATATCTGATTTAATTTGTTTTTATTTGCATTTCCTCCCTGTCATGTATAGAGCTACGCTCAATGATCTGATCAACAGTTCAGATTCTTAATATTCCTAGGGAGTTCACACAGACCAAAATGAGTCCAAACTTTGGTTTAGGGTATTGAACTCACCAAAATGCTTCATAATCTCTGGGTACCAAACTGAGGGTAGCAGGCCTTTAGTTATCAAACTGCACTGGGTGTTCAAGATGCCTAATAAAGACTTGGATGTTGGCTGTGGAAATGCAGTGATGATAGGTAAAAAAAGAGCTTTCACAGATGGGTGTTAAGTACTGATTATGCTATAGAAATCTCATGCTTGCAGCTTTTTGAGAGATGATACCTAAAAAGCAGAAGTGACATAATTTGATTTTATTGTGCTTCGGGCATGCATGGGATCACATTAAAATGTTGAATCTGTGACTGGAAATTTGCACTGACATAGATACTTCTGTTCAGAACACTTGTTTGTGGAGAGAAGCCAAGATTTTTTTTTTGTCAAAGAGGTACCAAACAAAATATGAAAAAAAAAACTCATTCATCAATTTATATTTGGGATTCAAAGACAATTAAAATAAACCAGGAGAGCAGTTAGAACACTGATGTAGCTGTTAATTTGTTTTATCTCCTCTGTAAAAATGATGAGACTAACTTAATCTGCATGACCATTAGAATATAACATGATCTTTCATGATTTGAACTAATAAACAGTATAAAGATCTGTCTGCCTGGAGGCATTATTTCCTTCACCTTATTCTGCTTGAGATTATATTATGTAAAAAGGAATTGTGAAGAGCAATTTTTGCAATTTAAAAGCTCAAAAGGTTGTGTGAAAACGTAGATACTCTATTCTGTCTGATATCTTTGGTCATCTTGAATCACTTGCAAGCATCTTTTTCCACTAAATAAAAAGTTAAAAAATAAATCTGTATTGGCAAATACAGAAATGACTGATGGAAGGGACAATTGCCATGGCTGATGCAGAGCAGCAAGAGACAACACTGTCTCCTCATTATTTTTTTCAAAAATACCCCCACCTTAGTAACATAATTCTGTATCTCCTAAAAACAATAAAAACACCCCAATATTTAATTTTCTGCCCTTATTTATTTATTTGTTTGTTTTGTTGTATGTTTTCTGGTAGCATCATGCTTTGCAAAGTTTACAATTTGGCTGTAAAAGTAGGGTAGCTTATTTGCTTAAATATTTTAGGGGAGACTTGTAGATCACTAGTTTTATGAGAAAAAAAGACCTCTCTCACTCTCTAGCTGTGCCCTGTGCCACACCAATCAAAGACTAGTTAGCAGTGGTCAATATTAATCGTAAGCGTTCTTTTGACGTTAGGTAGATGTGATGTCTACATCATGATGAAAAGTAAATAAAACTTAACCCAAACCCAATTAAGTTGACTGCAACATTCTGACAGAATATATTGAATTAATCTGAAGCTTTATAGCTCCTAAATAACCTTTTTTCTTTTAATGTTTATCAATGAAAAAGAAAGATAAGGAAGAGTTATTGAACTACATTTGTCTGAATGAGAATCGTGCAAAAGCACAAGTGCAGAAAAAAAGGAAGCATGACTATCCTGAATTTCACAACCACTGCTAAAGCAGCAGTGAGTGTGCTATGAAATTTGTGTGAAATGAATATCATAAATTTTTCTGGTTTAGTATATATTTCTTCATAAATATCTAATAGTAATTCTGAAATTAATCAGTGTGAATAAACTACTCATTTAAGCAACTAAAAGGGTTTTATTTGTGGTATAAATATGGTTATATATAATAAATACATAATGACATAAGCACTTTAGAACAGTCTTATTAATACAATAATAAAATTGAAATCAGAGTTAGTTTGAGATGGCTGTTTTTGTCTTTCTTTTTCTTAAACAAACAAAAAAAATCTATGGAAAGCAAATTATTTAGTGAAACTACACATTACTAGCCTCCTCAGAAATTTATTTCTAACTAGAGTAGCACAGATTAGCATTTTTTTGCAGTCTTTTTGAAGCTACATTGATTTATAATAGCTGTGAAGTAGTTTCATGTAGAAGATATTTGAGAATTTTGCCATATTCTATTTTAAAAGTTGCATACTTCGCAGTAATCATTATCCTTAACACCCACATCATTACCACTCTGAGAAACACAGTATTTTTAACATCAGGAATGAGTTGTCCATATTACACATTTGCACATATGCTGTTGGTAAATGACAAGGAAGAAAAATTATCCACTTC
Organism: Atrichornis clamosus; assembly: GCA_013400975.1. Lineage (NCBI taxonomy): Eukaryota > Metazoa > Chordata > Aves > Passeriformes > Menuridae > Atrichornis > Atrichornis clamosus. The sequence goes on along the minus strand of WBMZ01004505.1, from coordinate 31,673 downwards.
TACTATTTTGATTATAGACGCAAATCGCTTACCCATTCATGAAGTAGATAAGTTTTTTCTGGGTGGTGGGAAATCCTTTCCTGGTTCCTGAAATCATCAAACAGAAATACAGAAATAGTGTTAATATGATATGAATTTTAAAAATTGTAGAAACTTGAGAAAGAAAATGGGAGCTTGTGAATATGTAGATAAAATGAGGAAAAATATGAAAGTGATAGCTGACCAAAAGTCAAACAATGTAAAATTCACAGAAAATTGTCCCTCTTAGGTTTCAAAATCCACATGGCCTCACATGATGGGAGAGTAAGGACAAGGCTAGTGTGCAGAAAAAGAAGTTATTTAAAAGTTAAACACTGGCCATTTTATGAGGAAGAATACTGAAACCTCACATAAACTTTATTACATTTTTGCTAAAGCAAACAATAAGTCTCCAATCAATTCCTGAGTTCTTTCTTTTTCCCATTACATCTCTAGCTGTTAAGGGACAAGGCATGGTTCACAAAATAGGTCACATGTCAAGATATACTACATAAGCATAGAATGAATGGTTTGTGAAACAATTCACCATCTTTTTACATACAATTGTTTATTTTTCCTTAAATGAGAGAGATAATGAAGATAATTCTTTTTCTTTTAGACATGAGCACTCAACAGTTTTTAATTCATTTTAGTAGGTGGCAGATAAAGGCAGAATTAAGTCAAGATTTCAGATACAATTCTTGAGTTCAATGAAACTGGACTAGGTATCTTAGAATGGACCCTATCCTTATCAAATATTCCTACATTTAATCAAAATTTGAAGACCAGAATTACACACAGGCACAAAAGAAAAATAATATGGATGGTGATGTGTTCCTTGCAATTTTGCTCTCACCTTAGAATGGATCTCTTTGCACTAAACCTTATGCCTAACTTTATCATTTGTTCACAGAAAACAGGGAAACTTGCTATATTCATGTCTAGTTCGAGATGTTCAGTATTATATTTAAAATTAGACACAACACTGCAACTCAGAAGTAGGCCTATTGATTAGGAAGTTGGAGTTCAGTCAAGTCTGGAACCTTATTTTTTAGTTCCCCAAAACAATGGAGACATTTTTACATTGCTTATAATTCATTTTTAATTAATATATTTTAAAATGGCAACCATGGAATGTTTTGAAAGACTTTTTTGCCTTCATTTGCATGCATCATCAGACAGTAAAGGATTTATATTATGTGATACATTATGTGACTTGCAGAATATATAACCTTTTATTTAAAAAAGAATACTTACAAGTGTAGAAATTACAGGGTTTTTTAATTTCAACAATCTTGTTACCTTGGGTTGCTTAATACATTGCAGGATTAATTCCCCCTATACCAATTGCTTGGTAGACTCATTAAGTTCCTTTGAATTTGCTTTAGCTTTTGATTTATTAGCAATTTTTATACTCCATTATTTCCCAAATTTGGTCTAATGTTTGAAATAATCTGTGAGAATTTGAACGGAAATTTGTATCAAGAAGCTCAGAACAATTACCTAACAGCTCTGGTTGTGGAACACATTGTTTTGACTGCTTTTGAATTTGAAAAAAAAAAAGAGATTATGGCACTGAATTCAGGTCTGGAAGTCTACAAAGTGTTTTCTGATGTTGGTTCATAGAATCAGAAAACATCCCAGCTGGGAAGAGTCCTCAAAATATCTTCCAACAGAAACTTTTGCAAGAAAGGGAAAGTATATGAAAACATCTACCACCCCATTTAATTGCATCTTGAAAATCTTCAGGAATTGACTTTATCATGTCCCATAGGAGGTTCTTGCAGTCAGTAAAAGCTAAACTGAAAGCACTAAGAAAAAAAAAAAGCTTTTTTCTGTCTGTATGAAACCTCTCGTACTTCGATTTATATCCATTTCCCATTGTATTCTTCATGTGGCACCTTGTGAAGAGAGAGCCTCCATCCTCTTTAAAGCTGTCACTTAAGTGCTGGAGTACAGAGAGTACAGTCCCCTGCAAGGACTTCTCCAGGCAGTAGAGACATAACTGCTTCTTTCTTTCCGCACTGGATAGGTTCTCTGTCCTTTGACCATTTCCATGGCCCTCTTGTGAACCTTCTCCAGACTGCCCACAACTTCTTTGAACTGAGGGGATCAGAACTTGGCACAGTACGCCAGGTCTGGCCTGACTGGCCCTGAGTGCTATGAACATGTCCATATCTCCGCCACTAATGGCCCTGCAGATGCACCCCAAGATAGATTTGTCTTTGTTGCTGAAGCAGGGCAACGCTGGCTCACCTGTAACTGGTGTCCACCAGGATGTCTCAATGCAAGACAGCTTCCAATCCACACTGATCATAAAGAATGTTAAAAAATATCATTTAATGCTGGAATCTGTCAATTATTAAGGGCTTCTTTCATTGAGTCATGGAATCATTTATGTTGGTGTATTGGGTCTGACCAAGAGAGAGTTCACCTTTCCCTTAGCAGCCCTCACAGTGCTGCGCTTTGCACTGGCAGCTGGAAGGGTGTTGATAACATGCCAGTGTTTTGGCTACTGCTGAGAAGTGTTGTCCCTCTGACACTCCTTCCCCCATCAGGAGGGCTGGGAGTGGGCAAGCTCCTGGGAGGGGTTCCAGCCAGGCCAGCTGACCCAAATCAACCAAAGGGATATTCCATACCATATGACGTCAACTCAGATATAAAAGTCCAGGAGAGAGGAGGAAGGTGGGGGCATTCGTTGCTCTGAAATGTCTGCCTTCCAGAGGAACCATCACACGTGCTGAGACCCTGCTTCCCAGGAAGTGTCCAAAAATTGCTCGCTGATATGAAGTAGAGATTAACTTCTCTTTCTGCTTGTGCACGCAAACTCTTGCTTTGTTCCCTCTTTTTTTTGCTCTTAGAAAACTGCTTTTATCTCAACCTACGAGTTGTTTTCCATCTTATTCTCTCCCCTACCCCACAGGGAAGGGGAGCGATAGAGCACCAAAGTGGGCACCTGGCACCCAGCCAAGGCCAAACCACTACAGTTGGAAAAGACCTTTATGAATGGTGACTCAGCCATTTCCCTGAGTGTTGCAACCCACCCTTGATGTGGGATAACTGAGGTTCTTGTTTGTAGATCCCTTCAGGTGGATTAGAGTGAAACGACACTGACTGATGTGTGTGTATAAATAAATAAATAAATAAATGGCAGCTTTATTTTAGAACAATTTGGTTGCAATGGAAATTGCAAATGGAAATTTTTATTATCTGTAGAAATACAGTGATATAAAAATATTAAAATATTACTTAAGAAAATACATAAAGAACAGGAAATTAGAAAAGGAAAACACAAGAGTAGATAAGGAGAGGAAAGACATCACCACCCATGGATTCAGTGACAAGACTTGAATGTTGCAGTTTTGATGTCCATTGTTTGAAGTAATGGTCGTGCATCTGATCTGCTGGGGGTGGGGAGCTCCCAAAACAGAAAGTTCAATGGGTTAATAAATATTCAGATTCAGGTGGGAATGCCAAGAATCTTCCCTATGGGGAAAGTACAGTGTTGCAACACTTTCTGGTGAAAGGTCCCAGAAATGAGTCCAGGGGCCCTTCGGGGTTTGGTTTATGAACCCTTCTAAGACAGGACCACTGTTTTTCATGCCTGCATAGTTGAGTTAGTTGTGCCTTATCAGTAGGGATGAATACCCTCTGGCTTACAGGTGAATGACCTGATACTTTTTCCTAGTCTGTGAAGAGACATACTGAAAAACAATGACTCAGCTGCTCTGTACAGCAGAGCTTCAGAATAAATGGCTGTAAGCTGGTCAGAGATTTATTTTCAAAACCTTGTTACTTGGTAAAGAGCTCTAAAATTAAAATTAACATAGGAGTCAGTATTGGCACTCACAAGCATTTTATCTCAGTTGGCATAAAGTCAGTGTTTTTAATTTAAATAGAAAAAAAATCCTTAAAGATATTTTATAATATATGTGATCAGGAGAAATGAGTCTCTGTGAACCAGAAATGCTATTTTTTTAGTTTCAGCAAATAATCTTTTCTGTTATACACTGTCTGATTAAGTATCCTCTGTAATCTGCCTTAAAAATGCCATTGTCCTGAGATTTCTCTTTAAAAAATAACTTTGAACACACTTACTTAAGGCAATGACAGACAACCAAAACAGGAATCAAGCATCTGGAGGCTGTGAGTTTCACAGTCAGACAACAGGAAGATGACAGTGTACATGGCCTTGTAATTTTTGTTTTTTCAAACACACAAAAGACAACAGTGTAATCAGGAACAGTCACCAAGGCTTTATGAAGACCACATTTGACCAACCTGGTTGTGTTCTCTGACTATGTACATAGACAGGATGTCAGTAGATGTAACACAATCTTAGTCAGGCTTTTGACACCATCTTTCACAGCACTCTCAGTTGAAAACTGAGAATATAGAGGCTGGAGGAATGGACTGTTTTTAGGTTGGAATGTAACTGGCCACTAGGCTCAAAGGTCATTATGAACACCGTTTATAACTGGTTAGAACCCAGCTGCAAATCGGAGCACCCAAGAAGTCTGTGATTGTGTCTGTATTGTTTAATGCCTTCAGTAGTAACCAGAGTCATGAGGCAGAGGGCATTCCCTGAAAATTTATGGTCAACATCCTAGCAGGGATAGGGCACTGTTGAACCCTTATTGAAAGGTATAAATTTTCATCTTGACATGGCTTGCTTGATATGTTGTTGACTGTTAGTCTTCTTCAGGTGGGAATTTGGGCTAGATGACATCCAAAAGTACCAAGGAGCATTTTAATGATCTTACAATTCTGTTATTCATGATACTACATGGTGAAGTTTTCAGTATTGTGAATCAGATGCGCTTCCCCTACTAGCTCCTTATTATAAACAATATAAAATACGATCTCAAAATCACAAACTTCGAAGACCAGTGTGCTGCTTGTGAAATATTGAAAAACATTTCAATGTCATTTCTTCCTTGTGAAAAATAAACCAACTAATTCCATAAATATGGTAAAGGAATAACACAGGCTAAATCACTAGAGGGTTCATAGTCAAATTGAGTACTAACTTACATCACAGATGAGGTTCAAATGAGAACCCATAAAAAATTGAGTAAGTCTTATCATGGGTAGTAATGGAAAGGTCTTGTCTGGAGTTTGTAAGTGTTTCCATTGGTCTTGTGGGAGTTTTAGTTTGGGGGTTTTTTGTTTATTTTTGGGGGTTGGGTTTGGTTTTTTTTTGCGGGTTTGTTGCTGTTGTTGTTGATTTTGGTTTGTTTGTTTGAGGGGTTTTTTTGGTGGGGTTTGTTTGTTTGGGTTTTTCTAGAAAGAAAAGCATTTATAAAAATCAACAGACTATGCTGTCTTGAGCTTATTGTGCAGATAAAAAGAGAACTTTTTTCACCGTCTCTCTCTCAAACTTCCTGATGATTTTGTGTCTTTTACCTAACTGAAAATAATTATAAAAGGTGGCTTTTTTCAGAGAGTAATTTTCAAAAGTAGGACTGACTCAAACTCTCAATCAATGAAAATACTAGGTGTATGGCTTGGTAACCCACTATATTAATTCAAGTAAAACAATACTTAATATTAGGCCCTAAACCACTGTCCCTTAATTTTCAGTTTGCCTCTGCTACTGAATAAATTGCAGAAGGATCTATCCTTTGCTCTAGCTATAAAGTGGTGCTTTGCATTGTCCCTTAGGAATTTGCATTTATGAAGAAGTGCAAAGGAAAGTCTAAAAGGAAAACCTTGAACAGCTTGAAGATTAAACTGAGATTTGCTTTCAAGTTACCAATAAGGAATATTGTAGGAAGGAGATTAATATGCATTAAACATAGGATCGTCTCTGTCCTCATGGAAATACTGTTTTACAGCAGTAAATCTAATCTAACTATTATTCATGTCTCATGTACTTATGAAAATGCTTTCAAAAAAATATGTAATTCTGCATATTAAGGAGAAGATGTCTATAGATAAGAACAAAGAGTTGCAGATATCGACATAGGCGTCATAAATCTCACAATTATTCCACAATTACTTTTGGAAGGAAAAGCAATATTTTATTATATTCATTTATTTTTAGTTAATTTTAAGCATAATAAAGCCACAAATGTGTTTTATAGTTTTCTGTTATTTTCTGCTTGTCTGACTGCCTCTATGTTAACAGAAATCAGCTTGCCTTAAGAGGGCAAGTATGCTGTCTAGAATACATTAACTGAGCATTAGGTTGCATTTCAATGGTTGAAATGGAGGGAAGCTATCTATATCTGTGCCACATTTATTTTGTCAAGAAATCTTCTCTATTTTTTGCCTCTTAATTCCATTGTTATCTATTTATTTAATTAATTGTTATTTTATTTAACCTGGGCAGTGATTGGATTCCAAAAGACAAATCATACTGGAAATCAGGATTTTATGGTGTATGGACTTTGTTACAAAAATAATACTGTAGTAATTGAAGCATACTGTAGCAATTGAAACTTTGAAGCAATATATTAACAGGAAGTATCTGTTAAGTCTAAATCAGGAGTAAATGGAAATAACATTTATCCTAACCATTTGATTAAGAGTTGATTTTGTCAAGCTTTAGATTTAAAATCAAAAAGTTAATATTTGCAAGAAGTAATTACAAGAAGTTATTACAAGCAAGAAATGACAGAACTGAAGTGTTAGCTTCAGCACTGCTACACTACTGACATTCAACAGCCTGTTTTTAAAAACATTATAATACTGCTAACACCTGTCCCAAATCTCCCTCAGGTGCTCTCAGACTTACGACTTCCTGCGCAAATCACATGTAGCTACAGACTGCCTCAACATATAGGAAAATTCAGTCTTTAATTATTTCATGTTTTAAAATAATTCCAACACAGGTTGGAATTTGGGTCTGGGGATATTTTTTTTTTTGTTATTTTGGAGGAGAGGGGGTAGGTTTGTTTGGGAGTGAGGGGTTTGTTTGGTTTTTTATGTTTGTTTGGGTGTTTGGGGGTTTTGTTTGTTTTGGTTGGTTTTTTTCTCTTCTTTCTTTTTTACAAAAAGCACAATAGTGCTGTGATTTGACTCTCTGCTACCCTTGCCATAATGAACATGGCAATGAACAAAACTAAAACTGACACTCACTCAATACTTCTAATCAGTATTATAAAGTTCTTCTGGCTTGATTCTACCATTATGATTACAATTATTATTACTGCTGCTACTGTATTGAAAGTCACTAAGAATCGAATAGTTCCTATCTTTTCCAGGTAGAATTTTGAATTGACAAGTCCTTGAGCTGACAGACCAAGATCTACCTGAAGGCTTTGTTTCTCTGCCATTATTAAAATATATGCAAAGCGTATGCTTTGGGGAAATGAAAATTTTCATTTCAGTGCTTTTGTTCCTTTTAATTAAGTGTAGATATTAATGCCAACAAGTAAATATGGATTATATTAATTGAAAGCTGTTTTGTTGTCTATTCCTTTACTTAAATCACACTAGTAAGTTTACTAAGTGTCAATGGTCACTATGTGATCGGAACAGTATCTTGAGATTTGGACTGTGTAGACTAACAAAAATATTGGAGTGGTTTGTCACATCGCAGTAAGAACATCAAACTCTCTCGAGGAATCTGAGAAGTCTCCATTGGTTACAATAAACATCATTGAAGACACACATTTATGAGACATTTTTAAAAATGTTTATTAAAAAGCATAAAGGAAATAAAAAATTACCTGACTTTATAGCTATTGAAGATTTTTGTCAGCAAAAAGGATAAAGCACTAAATATGGGAAGAATTTATGGCACAGCTTGAGTCATAATAAGAATCTGGTTTTGTAGAATGAATTTTTTTGGAAATTCAATTCTATATGAGAGATGGTATCCTCACAGGAGGAGGGAGGAAAGGACTTCACACTATTATTAGAGAAGGAGTTAAATTAACAGCACATGGCTTATGCAGATGTGTGTGTGTGCATGTACATAGAAGTGTATATACGCTTACACAAAAGTGTAAACCTCAAATGGTGTGCAAGCTTAGGTTGTTGCAAACCTAGCATGGTAATGTGGCAAGGAAGTATAAGGCAAAAACTTTTTTTCTTCTTTCTGTCTAATGCTTGAAGTTTCAATAAGATAACAAGAGTTCTTATTATCGAGAATAAATCTACTATAACTGACAATTTAAAAAGTTGATTTTATATCTTGTATATCAGCTATCTGTTCATATCTTTATTCAGATAGAATGACTGCAGACAGTAGCAATCCAGTAATATTAGGAACTTATATTTAACTGTGTTGATAATTTTAGCATCAAAGGATATTGAACATGTGTGCATTCAACTGAGTGGCAGCAATGTCAAGTGCTTAATTTAAAACATCCTGCTGATTAGAAAATTTATTAGAACACTGCTTAATTATTATTGCTCTTTACCAATTTAAGAGAGTTTCACTGTTACAAATATTCTGTCTTAAAGGAAAACATCTTGTGTATTTCCTGTATCAATAGGCAATAATTATTAAAATGCTAAGGGTTTCCATATTCTATCTAACAAGAACTTACAGTATGCAATAGTATATTGACAATTATAGCAATGCAGAAAGATTACTGAATCACCAAACTGAGATTTGACTGTTGCTTAAGATGAGGATGGGCAAAGAGTGAGTGAAACTGCTCATATACACAAAAGAAAACACATATTTGATATTACACAAGAACTAATTACATTTTAAAAGTTAATAAAATTACATTAAAACATGAGCGAGGTTTATCAGTGGGGAAAGAAAATCAGAAAATTACAGATAACAACTTGTAAATCTTCAACTTTTTGCATGGACAGGTAGCCATGATTCAACAAAGAACAAGAATAAAGAAAAACATCTAAAACGTCATTCTAGTCAACTAATAATTTCCCTGATGTAAGAATAAGTATATTAAACTAATTGGAAAAGCAGACAAGATAAGTAATGCAGTTGTAAAAGTCGTGTTGGCAATAAATTTCTTTAGGTATTATAAAGATATCAGGCAACAGCTGGCTGTAATTGCGGCTGTGTTGCTGTTAAGGCTACTTTAAATTGAATTGTGGTAAAAACCACAATATATACCACTGGCATACACATGTTTTTGGTAAAGAAGACTTAATTTGAAAAAAAAAATTATTCAGTAAATATTTTTCTACAAGCAGATCAGGAGGTGAACTTGATCTGAAAAGTTGTCAACTCATAGGAGCCCTAAGTTTTGAAAGTTTATTGGATCTCTCTTGGATGGAATTAACTTCTCCCATAGCAGACCTTATAGTACTGTCATTTGTATTTGTAGCAAAAATGCTGTAGATAATACACCAATGCTTTGGCAACTACTGAGCTGCACTTGCACAGCATCAATCCTGTCTGTTGAAACTCCACAAATGGCAGTAGGCTGGGTGTGGTCAAGAGACTTGGAGGGAACCAAAGGGATATTCCATACCATATGATGTCGAGGTCAGAAAGTATAGACAAGGAGAAACATGGGGAGAGGGAGGCATTTCTTATTAAAGTGATTGTCTTCAGAAGAAACCTGCTACATGTATTGGAGACTTGCTTCCCAGGCTGGACATCACCAACTGATGGGTAGTAGAGAATAAACTTTGCTGCTTTGTTTTGTTTCCATGCACAACTTTTGCTTTTTGTCATTAAATTGTCCTTATTTTGATCTACACATTTTTCATCTTACTTTCTCTCCCATGTCCTGTTTAGGAGGGAGAGTTAGAGACAACTGGTGGCCTGCCAAGGTCAACCCACCACAGTCCTTTCCTGGCACTCATCGTGAGGCTTGAGAAAATGGCAGTTCTGAATTTGTAAGTCTAATAGTTATTAATTGGCAGGCTTGTGTGAGGGTCACAGAGTTTAATTGCTGCACTGCTCAGCTCTTTATTTTGCTGAGCTTGGAAACATGTTAATAGAAACAATGGCTGTGTGCTTTGCCCTGGCACTGGTGACTAACTGTGCTTGGGTATCTTTGTTGTGGGCAGGATGAGAGAACACACCTCCTAATTCAAGATTGCTGTGGGTGTTTTTCATGCTCAGGCTCCTGACATCCTTGATTATTTTCATGTGAGCTGTTTAATACTATTAACACTGTCGGCTTATTGTCCAGTTTCTGAATCTGGCATCATCCTGGTGTAAGAGAGCACAATTTGGGGAGAGATGAAAGTGAAGCATGCTGTTAGGCAGCCTGTCCCCATGTGGCAGGGTCTGCGGAAGTACCTGGGCGAGTGTTTCAGGAAGTTATCACATCTCATAGACTGGGATTTTATATTTGAGCAGGTAAGTAACCTCTGTGAGTTTATGTACTTCCTGGTGGAAAGGTATCTTGTCTATCCCAATAAACCCCAGCACCTTCTAGCACCATTTTGAGGCTTGGCCTGTGTCTACTGAGCCACGGTTCATTATCATTGGAACATGTGGTTAAGATAGAGACTCAAACCACCTCTGAGGATGCCGTGATTGAAACAATGATCCAAACTACAATTAAGAACACATCAATTCAGACAGGGACAAAAACCTGAACTACAGTACAAGTAGTAAAAAAGAAACAGTGGACATGGAGGTTGATGGATTCATACAATTTATGTCCTTTCCTGGAGACTGTGGAATTGACAGAGAAAATGAAAAAGAGGCAACCATTCTTAGTCTCTAGTGGCTGCTACTGTCAAGCATGAAGGCAAGATCCTCATTCAAGGAAGACCTTGTGAGTTACCAAGGGAAGTGGACTACCACTGAAAAAGACATCCAGCTTCTGAGAAAATTAGTGGTGCTGAAAGTGTTCTGCAATGATCTAGATGACAACAAGATCTCCAAAGATCATTCTGACAGCCTGTGTTCTATGGGCCATGTGGAGGAAGATGGCCCAAAATGTACCACCTACCAAATTGTTTAACAATATACTGCCCAGATATGGATACACTAACTGTGAAAAGGGCATCTTCCTGCCTCTGAAACTTAGAAGAAAACCTCTCTCCTTTCTTTTCACACTGAACAGGATCTTGGCTATCAGGGCTGACCCATGGAGGCCCAGTGAGAGCAAAAACCACACACTACATTGCAGTCTGGTTCGTCCTGTATGACCAGCTGGAGAACTTGAGGAAGTAGGATGGCAAGCACACCTGTAAGCTGGGAGCCCATGTACAAAAATTGAGGAGGAAGACACCCGCTAAGAAGGGGCCACCCAAGAAAGCTGTCAGTTTAATTGCTGTTGAGATGTAAAAAAGCAATCATTGACAACTCAGATGCAGAAAAAAATCACTGAGGCTATCTCCCATGATTCTGGTGAAGGAATCTCTGCTCTGGCAGAGTAAGGGACAGTCAGTGACTATGAATAGAAATAGAGGATTTCTATATTTGAACAGGACGAAAGGCATGAGTTGGAATACTAAACAGTGTGGGTTTGATGCGGTGGTATATGAGATGCACAGAAATAAAAGGATTTTTTGGACACAGGAGCACAGTGTACATGGACGCAATCAGGGTCCAATGTATCCTTCGCATAGACTACTTCAGGTAAGGGTACTTCAAGGACCCAAGCGTATCAGTAAGCTTTTGGTATAGCCACAAAAAATACAGAGAAGATTGAACAGCTATCTGACCTGACCTCTTGGAAAATCCCTCTGTTGAGGGCATGCTGTGAATTAAAGAACAGCAGGTGCCATTTTTTCCTGGAATGGTGCACCAGTGGCAATGTCACATCATCCAAAACATTCTGATTTCTATCATGACTTGATTCATCATCTGGAGAGCCAAAATTATCAGCAAGACTTGCCCACCTTTTAGTAGTTCTATATGGCCAGTAGAAATCTGAAGGAGGTTGAGGTTAATGGTGGACTATTGTGGCTTCAATGAAGTCATGCCATGGCTGAGTGCTGTTGTACCACACATGCCAGAGCTCCAACAGGAAGTCTGCCAAGTGCTGTGCTGCAATTAATGTCGTCCACAGGTTTTTCCAAATTTCTTTGGCAGATGAGTGCAGGTCATGGTTTGCTTTTGCATGGAGGGGTATCCAATACACCTGGAAGTGGCTGTCCAAGGGCTGGAAGCACAATCCTACAATTTGTCATTAAATATTTCAACCTGCACTGGAATAGAAGAGTTGAAACAGCTAAAAAATGGAAAACATCCAACAAAACCCATCTGTGGTAATCAGTTTATAAATCTGTTTTTACTTTATGATCTGGCTTCAAAATTGTCATAGACTTCAAGCTTTTGGCAGGATCATAAAACTTACTATCCATTTGTCCGATGCCTAGATATTTTTTAGTATTTTTCATATATTTGTAACTCTGTAGCTTTTAATATGTAGCTATATAGTATCTAGTACTTTCACTTGTTTTTTACTTCTCTTACATTTAGAACAAGAGGTGGTATTTGCTACAAGTATTGTCTTTGTCCAAGAAAAGAAATTCTTTAACAAGGACTCATTGTTTTCCACCAGGCCTTGTAGACATAACAAGAAGTTGGGCAGAAGCCCATGGAAAAACCCAAAAAGAGGGGTTGGACCAAGGGTTGGCTGCTAGAAAAGCTGTGTTTCTAACTGGATAGACTTATGAAAAATATGTTGAAGAGTTGAACCTATATAAACTGTAAAAATCCATTATAGGTTTGCTCTTTGGTTATGGAACATCTGAAAGCTTTCATTAAATATCTACTCTCTATGTCATCTTCTTAATCTTATTTGGAAAGTGGTTTTTTACCTTTGTTTTTAGGCATCATATCCAAAAAGGATATTAGGGTGTTGTGCCGGTTTCAGCTGGAATAGAGTTGGCTGTCTTCACAGTAGCTTGTATGGGCCTGTGTTTTGGGTTTGTACTGAAAACAATGTTGATAACTCAGGGATGTTTTTGTTACTGACAAGCAGCGCTTACAGGACAACACACAATTTTTCTCACTTTTACTCTTTTGATTCTTTTCCCACCCCATTGGGGATGAGTGAATGAGCAGCTGTGTGGGTTTTGGTTACTCGCCTGTTTTAAACCATGACAGGTGTACCTACAGGAAAGCACAGTGTCACGCAGAGAAGCAGACACAAATCTGGGCAAGATGGTCATGCTGCTTTTTGAGACAGTACAACTGTTTTTTCACAGCACTTCTTCACAAAGCAGATATGGTCATAATGGATAATCCAATAGTATCAGTTTCAGTTATGTCTGTTTCTTCATTTAGTCTCAGTAATATTCATTGTTATAAATGTGTTGACACAGGTTGACAATGATTATACAAACTAGGATATGACAGATGTAGTAATCATACCTGAGGATAAATCCTGTGTGTATAAACAATGCATCTGGTGAAATCATGCAGCTTGAAGAATTGAACATACAAGAATATATTTTAAAAAGTACAAATAAAAGGAGGTATCTTTTCATTTTACCTTTCCTACACCTAAGTTTTGACCTTTTACAGAAGCAGATGCTTCTAGCTGTTCTGTGAAACAATTCCACTTTAAGTCCAGTAGGCAAGGAATAAGATTTATTTCAAAATTTGTTGTTTTAAGATTCCACTATTCATTTACGTCTGGAGTTCAAAAAGCCCAGAAGAACAACTATTAGTCATTTTTTATTAAGAGAAAACTGTGGCTCCTTTTGTTGTACTGGCTTGGAATGTACTGATCTGAAATGTACTGGGATTGCATCTAGCCACTCTTGTAAGGTTATTTATCAGAACATGAAGTTATTCCAGAGGTACACAGAAGAGTACTGACTTTGCATGGCAAGGTTTTGGTAGTGGGGTGCTATAGGGTTGGCTTCTCTGAGAAGCTGCTGGAAGCTTCCCCCATGTCTGGTGGAGCCAATGACAGCTCTCCCAGACAGACCAGTTAATGGCCAAGGCTGAGCCCATCAGTGATGGTGGTGGCAGCACTTCTGGGATAAAATACTTAAAAAACTTTTGCACAGTTCTCTCAGTCAGAGAAGAGTGGAGTGAGCAGAAATAATAAAACAAATAGCCCTGCAGACCCCAAGGTCAATATAGAAGGATGGGGGAGGAGAAGCTCCAGGTACCAGAGCAAAGATTCCCCCACAGTCCATTGAATAGATCATGGCAGGGTCAACTCTCTCCCTTCAGTACATGGGGATCTATGGTGGAGCAGAGATCCACTTGCAGCCCATGGAAGACCTCACATTGTAGCCCACAGAAGGGACCTGTCCTGGAGCAGTTCATGAAGAACTGCAGCCTGTGGGAAGGACTCACATTGGAGAAGTTCATAGAGGACTGTGTCTTGTGGTAGAAACTCAGTGCTGGAGCAGGGAAAGAATGTGAGGAGTCCTACACATGAGGCAGAGGGAGCAGCACAGACAATGTTTGATGAACTGGCTGCAGCCCCTGATTCCTGTCCCTCAGTGCTACTGGGAGAAGAAAGTAGAACATCAGGAATAAATTTAAGCCCAGGAAACATGGAGAGGTTTAGGAGAAGTGTTTTTAAATTTGTTCTACTTCTCATTACCTATCTCCTTACCTGATAGGTAATACATTCAATTAAGTTCCACCAAATGAGTCTGTTTTGCCCATGATATTAGTTGGTGACTGATCTGCTGGTCTTTACCTCAGCCGATGAGTGTTTTGCTATATTTTCTCTCACTTGTCCACTGAGGAGGGGAGGGTTAGGGTGCCTTTGTTGGGCACCAGGCATCCAGCAAAGTTCAAACAAGTACAAAATTGTAGAAGATTAATGTATATTAAGAATAAATTTTTTAAAAAGTCTATTTTCTTGGTGTCAGTCACCTAGTCAAGCACACAGTTTTGTATTCAGAAAATCCACAAAAAATTATGACTATTAATGTATCTGGCCATCAACTCTTTATCATAATTGTAGTGGTGATATTAAGCTGAAGCAGAAGAGATTCTGCCTTGGATTATTTATTCAACATTTTAATATTCTTTACTTACTTTGACATATACTAAAAATTTACAATCAATTCATATGCTTTAAAATGCAAATATTAATCAGAGTGTCTCAATATTGTATGACTAAAATAAGAAATTTTGACATGCTATATCTTTGGAAAGGATTAAATTTTGATGTATCCATTATTTCTCTTGAGGTGGAATTTAGGAGTTCTTTGATAGGCATATATTTAGAAATTTCTTTTTTGCATATTTGCATGTAAATTTCTTTACAGTCCTAGCAACTTAGACAGATTGGATGTGATGAATTTTCCATGTAACTGCTTACTGGAAAAACAATCCACTCATTACTGAGGCTGAGAGCTGAGAAGTCAGCCTCAGCATGTTAGTGAGGGTTTGGTGAGACTAAGTTAAATTTAGAGGGTTTTCTTGGAGAGGATGAGTATCTTGGATGACTGATGAAACAAAGAAAGGGTTCAGAACACAGTCCAAAGTTGTAACTATACTTGCATTAACAAATTGCCACAATTGTAAAGCAACATCTCCATGAAATGTTTTTTAATTAATGTTATAATAATATAGATAATTTATATCGCATTCATAAACTTTGAAAGGATAAAGAAATATTCCCTGAACATAAGTTGTATCTGGGATTCTAACTCATTAACATTGCAACTACATCTTTTGAAATTATGACTTAGAGATATAATATGGACCTCAGTTTCTTGAAACAAGAAGGTGAAGTTGTTCTTTCTGCATACTGATTTAATCCAATGTCTATGTTTTTCCTTTTGGAGTTCTTTTTTTACTTAAGCATTCTATTACTACAAATTGCTGTGTCCCTGAGCGGAAGAAAGCATGTAATTTCAATATATGCAAGCAATACCCGTAATAATAACAAAAGCAATCACCAGCCATGATATAATGCGATTAGAGAGTATAATTAATTAATGCATACAGAAATTACTGGACCAATAGGTTTAAAAAGTTTTATAGAACAAAATAAGTCAACAATATGCCATGAAATATTGGATGATTCTCCAGACATGCATAAACACGTTATCTCTGACCACAGCCAAGCAAGAGTCATAGTAAAAGCCTTCATTCAGATTTCCAGGTAGTGGTTATTTAATATATTTTGTAATAAACAAAAAAAATACAAAGTGAAAAAGTAGTAAGAAGTAATTCAAAGTGCTCAAAAGGAACTTCAGTTCATATTACAGTAATTCTTTAAGGTCATATTTTGCTATATTCAGATGGTTTATAAAAATGCACATTTTGAGAAAGGAAGTCATACATATCTTCTTGTGAGCTGGATCACAAAATAGCATGTGTATTTGAAAATTTTTTGGTATTATATTGTTTCCCTGTCGCAGGAGACCAGCAACTCACTTGTCAAAGATTTGTCCTCTCTATGCACTCCCTTTTTTGTGCCAATATAAGCATTATTCATTGGGTGTAAGTTTTTAAGGTGTACATAAAGTTGTACAAATTACTCTTTTTCACCAAGTTTTATTCTGTTTTAATCAATGGGAGAGAGAACATCAAGCTGAAGAAAGAATAATCAATGAGGGAGGAAAGAAAAAGAAACAATCTTTGTATAATGTAACTCTGTCTTCCACAATTTCAGTTGAAAAATTCAGATATCTTCAGAGGTAAAGAATATCTAAAATAAAATGTAAATGACCTGAAAATAATTATTTCATAATTAGTATTTTCGAGAAACAAATTCTTAAATAGTAGTTTCACCTACTGAGAAGGTTTAATCTTATACTATTTTTTACTGAGATTATATACCTTTGTTTGATTGATAATATCTATATTAGTTTTTCTTCTAGATTATCTCCCAGTTAAAGATACAATATTGGATATTGATATAAAAGATACGTTTTGGATACTTGAATCACATATCCTCTCATTTTTAAAATTATTCTCTCACATTTTTAGTCTTTGCTCAATTCTAAGTGGAACAGATACAGTGGGGTTTTTTTCTCAAGTGCAAGTAAATTGACTGGAGTATTATATAAAATAGAGAACACTGCAAGTCAATTTCTTTAACTGTTTCTGAAGAGAATTCCAAATGTCAGTGTAAGTAGTTTACTGATATATTGCCTGCTGACGCTCTTTTCCAAACTTAAGCACAGAGTATGATAAACAACTCTTTACCCATCTTAAAAGGAAATTTTTATACAGTGTGTAGCTTTTCTAGAGAAAATTCATATTGCTTCATAGTGCTTGAAATATTAATAATGAAAAATCTGTAAATAGTTCTCTATCTAAAATTATGAGTGAAAAAATGTTAAAAAGTTAAAAATCCCAAAGTTGATACATTTACTCATATTAATAAGAAAGGATAATCTAAGTGGAAATTGAAAAAGACAGCCTCTTGAAAGGCATGGGAGAGATCTAGAGATCTAGGGATTCAGAAAAAGTGAAAGAGTGCTTAACATTCAAGGATTAGTATTTACATTGCACATTACTTTGTGTTAGATTACACATGCATGTTTATTCTATCTTGAGCAGTGAGCTATATCTATATTTAAAATAAAAAGAAATTGGAAAAGTCAGGCTGACCAGACTTCCCAGGCAAAAGATGCATTGTCTTCAGTCTTTCTCGTACCTCCTGAAAGGAGACATTGTTCTGAAGACATCTAGGTCGGTATCTGAATATGTTATTCACATCTTCTAAATGGCTGAAGGTGAGGAAATCCCCTCACAGACAAAAATGAAATTTGAAAAGTTTTATAATATAGAAGGAAAGATTTTCTACCCTTGTACAAGAACTTTATGGCCTTTGGGAGATGTTAGTTTAAACATTTAAAAAAATCAACAACCCAAACATAAAACCTTCATGCAAACATGAATAAATAAAATAAGGGAGTCAGAAATACAGTCGTGTAGTCCTTGTGAATCTCTAATGTTGCATCAGAGTTGAATCTCAGAGCTGAAAAGGAAGATTTTGAGAATTCTGGGATGACAGAGCACAAGGCCGATGTACGTGGCTCTGGAATTGGATATACATAAAATAGAAGAAGAAAAGCAAGACAATAATCAGGCAAGCTGGTTTACCCGACAACAAATACACAAAAATCTGCCAAAAAAACCCCCCAACAATTAAAAAAAATCCAACTGAGACTCCATGGAGAAATCAACTGAATTAATAGTTTTAAAGACATGGTATAAAACACTTTACTCTCATAGAAGAAAACACAAACCAAATGTAAGTCCAATATTTGAACAGATCTACTATTTATAGAAATAAAAATTAAAGACTGTTTTAATAAAGAAAAGCTGTCTGACTTCAATTACTTTACCTAATTCTGAACCATTAAACTTGGAAATTCCCTTTGTAAATACAAGGACATTTTAAGCCTTATGATTTTATACTTCTGTCTTATGGTGAGATGAATATCACTCTACAAGCTCTCTTCACTTTACATTAATGACTTCAGGAGATGTAGGCATTTGTATTGAAAACAAGGTTTGCTGCTAGACAGACAAATTAATCAGAGAGACAAATGTTCATATAGAAAAATGAATCCAGCAGCTAGTGACTGAAATATCATATTAGTACCTTTCTTGCTACATGAGTGGGATTCTGTGCAAAGATGAATGAATGAGATATAAAAATACAAAAATAGAAGCAGTATTTGCTAGATAAAATCTTGAATCTTCCCAGAGGGAAGTCATAGCATTCTACTGGACAACAATGAACTCCAATTCTGTCAGCTACATGTAATTCTAAAGGCAATCTTAAAAAAAAAAGTCTTAGAAAAGGAAATAGATGTTAAAAGAATACAATATAAAACAAAATTAAATTGTAGAAATAGCAAAAAAAATGGTAGTGACAGATGGCAATAAAGGTGATTTGATTTTACAAATATTAAATATCCTTACTGTGACACATTCCTAAATGCATTGCTGCTTCGACAATGCTGCAGTTAAAGTGAGTTCAAGAAGGGCAGAGAGGTATGCATAAATGGCTTAAGAAAAGATTCTGGTTTGAACCAGAAACTGTTAGCACCAGCTAATGACAGTAACATGGCATATTATCCCCTCCTCATAAATATTTTTACCACTGTTTTCTTATGATTTTTCTCTCTAAAAGAGATCCAAAATTCCATGTTCTGTCTTAGAATCCTTCTTTAGAAACACCTAAAACATGATCTAGTATGTCACAAAATACTTTTTTTGTATTTCACATAACAAATTAAAATTTCTAATATTTACCTGAAAGAGCATCCTAGCAAGATATTTTCTTCCACATCTGCTTTTTTTTTCCCATTTGTGCTGTAGGAGGAGTATGGAATTATTTATGGTGAAGAAAAAGCAGTATTGGGTAAACTAGGAGGATTAGGAATTTTTTTGATCTCAAGCTACTGTGCTTTGAAAATGGTTTACCCTATAATTTCTTTTTTTTCAGCCTGTACATACACTTAACTCAGCCTAATCAGTTTTTTAACTGTACTCCATTCTGTCAGATTAAGAAAAAGAAAAGAAAAAAATCTTTGTCCTTTATGATTTTTGCAAGGGAAGTTTGATATCATATAGTAGGACAGTGTTTTGGCTGTAAATAATTCTGTTTAAGTTTTATTATTTTTTTTCTAAATATGTTTTTTTAAATTTGAAAGCCCACTGATTATCAGAGATTAAAACCTTTTTTTAACTCGGAGAAACTTATGATACAAAAGTTTCCCATTACCTTTTTTTCTTCTTTTTTACTTTGAGATATGTTTTTTAAATATCTTCCTTGTGTGAAGAGAACTACCTCCTTTGTACCCTAGAGCAATCTCCAGTCCTTTAACACTAGACTGACTCCATTTTTGGATACAGGTAAATTATGGATAACAGGACTTCTAATTCTAATAAGGCTCAAAAAGTCATGCTATATCGACAGCAATTGCATTTAGGGATATCTGACTTGCCACTTATTCAGCTAATTATTCATTTATCAATCTTTAGATTTTCTCCAGAAAATTATTAGACTTGGAGTTTGCCTTGATAAAACATGGGGAACAAAGAAGATAATTGATTGTGCTTTAAAATATATCATTGCAAATATTTTAAATATCATTTCTATAAATATATAAAGTAATATGTCTTATTCGGTCGGTTTTTGTCATTGTATAAATTATGTCATAGCATATGGAATATATTAAAGGTATTTTTCTTAAATTCCAATGCTTCTATTCATAATGTACTTCTTTACCCACTGGAATCTCTATGTGCACATGGTTATTCTTTGTACATATTTTTGTTTGTTATTCTCTTGTGAATTTACATAATAATCAAATTCCATATGATAAATTTTGGAAATAGAAATCATTGTGTATCTGAGTGTTTGGTTACTAACTCTGTGTAACTTTTGACCTTTTTTTAAAATTATAGGTGTGCAAGATCACATAATCAAGCTATCATTATTGCCATTAGACTTTCTCATTTTTTCAAACAAAAGTGTGATTCTGAATAAATTTTGCCTGCAGGCATGACATTTCTCACTTTCCGTTTAGCTTTATTTAATCTTTGTTTTCTCCTTATTTTTCCGATCAGTTAGATTTTCATATTTTAAAATGCTAGATTTTCTTGAAGGAAGAAACTATATTACAGTAATTTTAAATGTCTTTACCAAACTTGAAAATGTTTGGACCCTAATCAAGCGTTTTTATTTTCATTTTTATGCATCACTGCTTCAAGTAAGGATAAGAAGAAAGGCCAAAATAAATGTTTAGGTACAGTACATTTTAGTAGCAGCAAGATGAAAGGATTGACATTGCCATTTGGGATGGTAATTTAAGAGACCAGTAAGAGAAATTAAAAGTACCTGCTGTTCACAACATGTTTTACAAATGGCTGTTCTGACTAGAGCACTCAGCAGTTCTGTGGACTTGCTTGCTGCACAGTTCTTTCCTACCATCCTATGTAGAGGGTGTTTTGTGATTCAGATGATTTTGAGACACTGGCTTCTTTGAATGACCAGTGAAGAAATTCAGGGCTGAACTGAAAAATTGGGAGTGGAGGAAAGTTTTTTTCAGTCCAAGCTCTCATTAATCCCTCTCCATTGCTCTTCAAGAAAAAGAAGTTTTATGAATTCCTTCTTGATGAAAAGTGAAATTTTCAATTATTCTGGAGAGAACACATAACTTCTAGTCAGAAAATTTTAACAAATACAAAGCCATGAAGAAAAAAAGAAGAGGAAAGGGGAATGACTAGCCAAGTTTTGGCATTCATCAGAAAAATATTCAAACAGAAGGCTTTCCCTATGGGTTCAGAGAGTTGCTCAGTGTACAGGAGACCTGTACTTACCCCACATCTCTGTCCACACACGTAAAAAATGGACTGTAATCATCAGACTAGATGGTATTTTGGACTGAGTGATTCAGTCTATTTTGTTAGCACTGTTTTATTTTGGATACTCTTCTACTTTGTCTATAGTACTTTAATGTTAATTGGACCAGAGACTTGCACACAAGTGTCTTAGTTCTTAGCTGACATTCCCAGGAGAGACAGAAGTTTTCTTATTTGGAGTTTTGTGTTTTGTTTTGTATTTCATCATATTTCAAAATCAAATTCAGTGTCTTAAAAAAGAAGAAGCAGAAGTGACAACAGGTCAAGCTACTTCCTCAATGTCACTAAATCATGCTAAGCTCAGTGAACAACCTGTTGGAATGCCAACACCCCTAAAGAGACTTTGGCTTAATGGAGTTGATTCAATTCTAGAAGGTACTGAACAAACCTCAAAAGGTCATATGATTTGATAGGTACTTAAGAGGATACCCAGAATCACATACAATGTCAAAAGCAGTGTACAGAATAAAGACTGAAAGTTACATAAGCTGAATCTTAGTCTGTTACCTTTTTTTTTTTTCCTTTTTTTCCAGCTTTCTATTACTTATAGTGACCAATTTTAAATTCTGATATATTTTCAATTAGTAACTCATTCTTATTTTGCCAGGACAGAGAAACATCTGTCTAGATGAAACCAGAAGGCTGCAAGTGTCTGATCACTGTCTCTAGGCCCTATACTCCGTATTAAATTCAGTCCCTTTCCAAATTATTAGAAGTTCCCTGTTGGTTCCTGATGCTTTCTTCTGTCTTCCTGATTAGAAGGACATATTTTGAACAACTGCTATGACTGTGTGGTTTAACTTTCTTCTGCTCTACGCAAGAAAGTTTAGTCTGTATTCAACACCAGCAATAATTTGTTTCTTCTATTCACATGCAGTCTCAACTCTCAGTGAAGCCTTCATATCCAGTGAGGGGTGAATAGTGCCAGTGTGGCTAGTCATTCACCAGCCTCCAAATATTAGGTTTCTCTCTTACTTTCTTTTATCTCAGCTGTAAATAAGAAGTGTTCTCATGCCTGCCAATAGATGGGGCTCCAGATTCTAGGTTTTTAATGGCATTTACAGATTTGCTTTTATTTTCTTTCCCAAGGCTGATAAAAATGATGATTGTTTACCTTCATTTCTATCAGATATATTTCCTTCTGGCTAGTGAGTATTAGTTTAAGGACTTCATTTGTCCGGCTTCTTTGCTTTGCTGTTTGGGTTTTTTTAATAATAAGCCATCCTGATAATATATTAAAGTCTATTTTTTCTGTTTAATCTCCTTCACCAGATTTTCATCTAAGAATAAAATTGACTGCTGAAGTCATCCACAATCTACTTTTTTATTTGGTGTACTCATCTCTGTCTTCTATTCAATCTATGAATCCCAGTCTCTTTTTTGTCATTTTGTCATTATATCCCATCACATATCTGATACAAAAGGAAAAATAATTTTCTGTTCTGCTACTTCTGTATTTAAATAAATGCATTCTCATGTGTAAAGCTTTCCAAGCTATCATGGCTTTCTCTAGTCAGCACAAAAGTTTGCTTTTCTTTATGATTGAAGTTATGCTCCCTCTCTGTCTTCAACATGATGATGTAATCTTTCACATGTCAATTTTAACTAAATGAACTACTGTAAAATGTAATCTACATTACATAATTGCATAATTGCATAAATTATTGCAAATTGTGTTCCTCTTTTAAAGGGATAGAATTATGCAATTAATAGTTGCATAGTGTTTCTAGCTAAGATAATTTTTATCTTCTCTTTGTACAGTTCACTTGCTAACTCCTAAAGGGAATCTATGTACCTGAAATTTTCAGTCTTGGAAGCCTGTATGCTAGTGAGTCCTCTGAGTGGATACGAAGAAACAATGGTGTGTAGTCTCCATAGCAGAATTTGAAAAAATTACAAAATTTAAGTAACTACAAAAACTCTGCTCTCTTTTAAGGTTAGATATTTTTTATAAATAATATTAAAGTCTGGTGAAGACCACTTAAACTTATTTTGAACAGTTCTCTCCACTTTTGGGTGTTTAACAGAAGGCTTGATTTTCTAATTTGGATTTTATTCTTCTACACAGTTGTTAGTTTTCCTGGAGATTGTTGGAGCACAATGTCTCTGATTTTACACTTTATATTTCACTGCACTTTACAGGGCTGAAGTAACAGATTTGAAAATTATTTGTAGTAATCAAAAAGCATTAATTTAGACACCTGCAGATATACACTGTGCACATAAGGCTCTACATCCTACAAAAACTCTTTCAAATGGAGTTATAAGTAAGACTAATCAACTGAATAGAAAATTCCAAAATATGTACTAAAGAAATGTTACCCAAACAAGAAACAGAAGAATACAAGTCAAGTTTTTCAATCAAATTTTGGTTTCTGAAACAATTGTAAAGAAATTCTGTGTGAGAAACAGTTTTCAAGTTGTTTACTGAATTTTCTTGTAATGTGAGTTTACAGCAAATCTCTGTCTCTTTATGACACATGTAATACCATTATAATAAATTATAATTGAAACCAATACATTGGAGCTGGTACTACGAATGCTATAAAAAAAGAATCAAACAAGTATTTAAATAATTTGTAAGCCAGGTTCACACAATTACACAAAAGAAAATCTCTTATCTGTCAAGGAAATATGTATTGCCAGGAAATATGAGATGCACTACATTTTCCTCAAACAGTTCTTAAGCACATTTTCTACCCAAAGGAACAATCTATGTGTTGCCCATGGTATAAGACTGGTTTTTTATCTTGTATATTCCAGAGAGTGGGGGTAGAAGGTTAAGCACTTAAAAAAAAAAAAAAAAGAAAGTAGAATTAAATAAAATCTTTGCTATTGTGACCTACTGCCAGACTTTTTGTGTTGATCCTCACAAGCATACTATAATGAACCTTGTCCTTCCCCCAAAATTATGGTCCCAAATTGTAAAGGTACTACACTTCAGAAATCATTATTTAATTTCTCTCTTTTAATAAAGGCTCCTCAGACCTTTCTATATCCTTTTGGAAGTACTTTAGGCATCAATTAGGAAAATGTCCATAAATTGTGTCTCCACTACACAACTGGCAAGATTTCAACATACAAGTAGTAATAATAAAATATAAATGAGCAGATCAAGCCCCTCAAGGATAAACAGAACATTTGCCCTGAAGATACTTAGCTACTGACTAAATAAAGAAAGTGCAAATTTTAACTAAACACGCTACTGCTGAATCATGTTGATTTTTTTTTTGTGGTACAATGCTTTGAAAATACACATACAAATCAGCAGGAAAACTCTTGGAAGGAGCTTGGAGAACTTTTCCACCTCCTCTCTCTTCTTTATGAAACTGCCTATGCAAATTCCCTTTTATACAACATGAAGAAAAAAAGGCTTTGGAGGGTGGAAGTACTAGAAATGCATGTGGTAAGGCAAAGACAGAAGAATGATATATTTTATGGCTCCCTGACTTGTCATTTCAAAATTACCTTAGATATATGCCAGAATATTTACTAAAGAAACATACTCTAGCAAAAGAAATTCTGCTTCAAAATTCAAAACTCTCAGATAATTAATCCATATGTTGTTGGGAGAAGCTCCTAGAAAGAATTTACCAGTACCCAAATTTTATACTGTGACTCTTTGGGAGGAAAGAAGTAAAACTTGGGCAACTTAAAAAATTATATCAGGTCATGTAAAAATTGTGAAGAGCAATGTTGTAGTTGCTCTACTGAATGTGCAGTAACTACCATCCTCATCTGTATAAAGAGTACCAGTAAACTTTGTCTGCACAATTTCTGAAACTACTTCTCCAAATTTATAAAGAACAGAAAAAGTAAAAGTTGAAGACTGTGCTAAAATCACCTATTTCATCTCACCCTGCAAAATATTTGACATTACATCAAAATCATCTTTGGCCTGGCAGCAGCTGCTATTTTCTGATACTCTGTTCAAGTGCTGCTAGTCCATCATTCCTACTGTAGATATGCTGGAGGGCCAAGGGGCAGTTTGCCTACAGCTATGGGTGAGCATCAGTATATCAGCTCCATGTCATCACTGCTGTAAAGATTATACTTTGGTCAGGCTGTGATGAAATTTCAAGGCTTTCCTAATTAAGAGAATTAGAAGACATCTTGTTCTTGGTCCAGACAAATGCTACGAATTGTTAAAAAAGATATTGCAGTAGATATTTTGTTCTCTGGGAGGCCAGTATATCTGGGTAATTTCTCTGTTTTATCTACAGCATGTAAGACAATATGGAGAACAAATTTACTAAAACCAGAATTCTTAGCTCCAAAAAATTAGAATCTATCTGAGATGCTTGAAAGACTGGCAACTGTAGTACACTTGCTGCTTTCCTTCTAGCACTTTTAAGACCTGACAGATTTTGAGACAAAAATGAATGAAGAAACACTTTTTTTTTTTCCAAACTATAAAATGTTCTAAAAAAACCCCAAATGTACAAGATGGACTGATGGGATCAGTCCTTAATAACATTTTCCTTCCACAATAAATACTGTGCTGGAAATAGTTGTAACTGAGTAAAAGGCAAAGGCTGTCTAAACCAAGGAGATCAGATTCTGGAAAGGAACAGGAATATAATCCAGATTACTTGGTAATCTTATTTCAGTACATGAACTAGGAAGAATGGTGAGGTGCTTCTTCGTCTTAATATGGAAAGTGTTTGCTCTGAATAATTAAGATATATGGGACCACATATTAAAGGCACTGTTCAAGGCCAGGGAATAATTAAAATCCCTTCATAAAATTAGTAGCTTTAAAATAAATTATCTTAAACAACTTCCATGTTGGAACTTGTAGGAATTTTGTATTTCTGACATAGAAGTAACTCAGGAAGCTAAGTTTTACTTAACCCATTAAAATGCTCAGGATAGTGTGAGTGATAAGGTTACACAGCTGCCTACTTCAATACTGAGTTTTCTGAGGCTTCTAAATACTAAAAATCTACAACCTAGAAAAAAAAATCTAAATTATTTACATGAAGTGCAGTTATTCTTTCCTGTATTTATGAACATTGAAGTCTGGTGTAAACTTACCTCTATAATAAGTTATGTAATGCACAAGAGAAATTCTTACATGGCTGTTCCATGATGCAGTGAAGCATTAAAAGGATCTAGTACATTAGATTTCCTAAGAGGTTTGTGTGCAGTTTGATATACTTTGTGAAAAATGTATTTTAAAGGTTGATCAGATTTATTTGCAAAACACCTTTCAAAATAAAAGACAAACTCTCTTATTCAGAAATTACACTTAAATAATGCATTGGTATGTTTTAGTCAATAGAAACAGGATCAGTGAAGTTAGTATGCTAAAAAATTCTGTAAAGTAAGTGAAAATTACATCTAGTTTCTGTGCTTCATAAAGCTTATGCATTGATTCCTTCATTTTCATCTGACTTCAGAATAGAGAAGCAACCTGTACCATCAAAATCAAGCTGGCTAAATGGAGTAAATGACAACTTCCCCATCTCTTTTCCAAAAACCAGTGTAACTCAGTGTGCCAAAAGGAAATTTACAGGTACATTGACTTACTTCTTTGTCCTCACTTAGAATCTGGATTTGTGACATTTCCATTATTTGGATGCCCCAGAAAGAAAATATTTAAACTACATTGATGCAAAAAGATAAATTTCCTTAATCCAATCATTGGCTTTAGGTTGTCCAAAAATTGTTATTTTAAGTCTTTTTCAATTTTGTTTCTGAAGGGCAATGAGTAAAGCATTTTTATAGAGGAAAATTAGGATTCAGATAGGTACAAGAAATATTTATCACAGTTTGACATTCTAATTGTACACAATAAATATTTTAGTGTTCACATATATTTTTCACTGTAAAACTGTAATATTACTGTAAAGTTTCTTAACCTTGTATACCTCAAAATGGCTCACCTGTTTTTTTCCATATGGGAAGGCTTTCCCTTTTTCTTAAGTGTAAGGAATGCAGTATTATTCAGAAGGTTATCTATGCAATCACAGTATGAATATCACAGTCCTTTACCCTTCTTCAAAAGTGATTTCATCCATTACTTTTACTATAATAATCCATAGCAGAGCATTCTTCTGCTGTTTTTGTACTGTTATTTCTTTTCAAAATTTTACAAGTATATAACAACAAGTATATAAAAACTCATTTACACCACTGTTATGAATGGAGTGAGAGCTTTTAGATGAGCGCTGCCTTCCTAGGATTCCCGGCAGTGACTCTGTTAAGGCAACCCACACCCCAAACCCAAAAACTTTCATTCGCAAGTTCTTAATAATGGCCAATTATGTCTATTACAACAAATTAATTATTTATTCAACGGACACAAGATTAACAGAAAAGGCTTCAAACAGATTACTTACTACACAGGGTAATCAAGTAACTACTAGTAATTACAAAAAGCATGCACAGTATAAAGGTGTCTATGTTACAGCTAGCTGAGAAATTAGGATTTCAATGTATCTTACCCAGGAATTGATGGTGGTGTACATGAGAATCCTTTAACCCAATGCCCAGAAAAGAATTACCACAAAAGACCAGCATCCCAGTCTTAAGGGGAGAAGGATTCTACATATTTCCAGGAGTGTACAGAAAAACTTCTGCTTCGTGAGGGTTTAGTGAATCTTTTATAGTCTGTAAAGTCCAGGGACTGTCAGTCATAAATTTCAGTTTATCCTTTCAATCTTATTTTCAAGGCAAGATATTTATTGTCAGCTGAGGGTGGTACCTCCATGGCACCAAATATCTCATCAGGAGCCAGGTGGTCCTGAGTGGGCCATCCCAGCAATTAGCAGATGCTTGTGAGGGCAGGGCAGATGCCTTGGACAATCATGGCAGATAACAAGCAGCAGATAAGCTTTATGGGGCAGGGGGGGTGTCCTGCCACAACCACTTACTTAAATAATTCCTATATATATTCCACTTATGTATCTTCATCATATTTTTGAAGTTCTCCATCTTGTTAGTTTTTAACATAGGTTTGAATTTTTTTTAAAATTAAATTAATTTTTTCATGTATGTTTTTAATGAGGAGAGTCCTTTAGTATTTCCAAGTGTGTGACAAACTAGAAAACATCTCCCAGGCCAACAGATGACAATAGTTGGTAATATAGAAGTGTTGTCTATTTTGGCAATGAAGAAAAAGAATTGAATTTTTTTAACTTAATCTTTCAAGACATCTTATTTTATATGCTTTTGAGATTTTATTTTATTTAAGTCAGAATAACCATTTTTTTGAAAAAGAAAGAAAAACAACTTTAGTAAACCAGATAAAGTTCTCAAGTACAGATGACTATAAAATCATCTTGTATTTACTTGAAAAAAAAATGTAATCTGAAGACTCATTTATCCCAAAGGGATTTTTTTTTGATACACATTTCATTGCCTGAAGAAAGGACTGGAAGTTGATTCAGCGTTTCCCAATATCATCAAAAATCCAGTTCATATCTTATAACTGTCAAGATTCTAAAATTAAAAATAGAAGATCAAAAATAATATGCACATATAACTTTCAATATTTGCAAGGAAGACACTCTTCATGATTAATTGTGAATAAAATAGGATAACATATGAACTGCTGAACATGTACTCCAAATCTCTGAACTGTTCAACACCCAGGGAGGACTACCATATCACAACCCTGAGAAATGAGTAGAAGAGAGTGGCTGATTACTGGGTGAATTTTCTGGAGAGAAGAAAGAGAGAGAATTAGCAGCTAAATGAAACTAACCATAAAATACCTAAACTACATCAACACTACAGATAGCTCTTATTACAGAAGAAAAAGTGTATCTGATAAAAAGGCAGGCACTCTAAGTTTGTTTGGAAACCTTATTTTCTTAAATAAAAATAATTTATTTCAAGAATTTTACTGCTAGATTTTTATTTCCTCTGAGAATGAGAACTGCCTAATGAATGTGTTAGTACATATCTAATGTCTTGACTACAAGCACAGTGGATGAATGAGAAGTGCACTGATATGCAGTAGAATGACAAAATACTGTTTTTAAATTCAGACATGTTGGTATATGCCTTTTCATTTTGCTTCTAGGAGCAAAGTATCCTACTGCCATAAGCTTGGTTCCTTTGTCCAGTTTTTGCACACAGGGCTAAGTATCACCGAAAGCCATCATGAAAACTGAGTCCATGTCCAGAAGGATCAGCCTGCTTTCTTCAAAATTCACCTGCAGTGTTAATACTGCACATCAGTTTTTGTTCAGACTACCATTTGGTCTCCATTTAAAGATAATTTTGGCTGGCTGGCTGGCTGATATTGACCTGCCACTAGATAGGACATTTACAGCCCAGACATGTATATGTGACACACCTCTGAATCCTACCTTCTAATTGCACTGACCACTACCAGACTTGTTTTTCTGATAAACAGTCATTGTTTTCATCGACCATGATCAGCTCCATTCTTCTGTGTGTTTTATGACTTCATTTTCTATTTTCACTTCCTTTTTGTGAACATACCATTGTCAGTTGCTGTATTTCCTAAATGTTGTGGATATACATTCCTCTGTGGCAAAGAAACATGCTAACTGCCTAAGCTGCATCACAGAAGATGAGAATTAAGTGAGGTACACAGGTTTGAGATGTCTTACTTTCTATATTTTCTCTCAGATCTAAAATTTGCGTAATTATATAATCAGGAAGTCAGGCAACTGGCACTGGCTGTCAGAAGAAATGCAGAAGTCACATCAGTTGAGTTCAAATCATGCCATGGCATTCCTATCACTATACTATATTCCCTTCTACTTGAGTGACCATATTCTGTTCCTCTGGGCTCTTCCCAGCTCTCTTGCAAGTCCAGTGTTCAATTTGCTGGTTGAAGCTTTGAAGAATATTTCCCGCAGGAGGGAAAGGAAAAACACATTAAAAAATTCAGTACAGAATATGAGAAGGACAACTCTGAGGAACAGAAATAAGATACGAATTAGTCTCAAACCAAACTACTGGTATGTCAGGGACTACCAAAGAGGAATGGAAACAAATATAATTGAAATTCTAACTAAATTGACTCAAAGAGCTTCTCACTGTTACTGCTGGTTTACATTCTGCCATTTCATATTAAATATGATTATTCTTTTTCTCAGTTTCTGAAAATGTCCTGCTTCACACAGTAGACAAAAATGCATACCTCAGTCAACCAAATCATTACTTGAGACAGTATGGGCACAATACACCTTGTCGATATTCCATTCCTGACACAGGCCAACAGCCAATATCTAAGGAAATTTAACAGTAAGAGCTTTTTCCTTCCTGATATGTCTAGAAAACAAAGTTATCCAATGAGAATTTCCAGTCTAGCTTTGTATATTTGACAATCTATTGTCTCAGTCTAATACTGCCAATGACAATACTGGAATCAAATTACTCATAACTGTTCCAAAACCATTGTCAAGTGATTTAGAATCAATTCCTTATTTGCACTGGAAATACTGTGCAAAATTTCCAGCCTTCAGACCAACATATCACTTCTTATTGTATGGCTTCTGCTGTTCATAAGACTACAGGCCTTGAGTGGTTTCCTGAAAACACAAATTAGACAACCACACAATCTTCATGGCCAGTGGATTTAATACAGCTGAAGCACCCAGGAAGCTAGAAAGTAGTGCTACCCTTACCAAGACAGAAACCAATATTTAGAGGGTCTTCCCCACCAAAATTTCTGCTGCGTCCCAAGTTCGAAAAATTGCCAGAAGCTTTGCATACAAATCTGAAAATCTGTGAAACTCATATGAACCAAATCAAAATGCATCCAGACAAATTTCCCAAATCAGCAGAATTCTTCCATTCATTGCTATTTCCAAGGGCAAGGTTTGTAAATCACTCTTTAGTTAAGACCTATTGATGATACATCTTATTGTATCATTATCCAATTCCTAAGATACTATTCCAAAAGGTACTATCAAGAAAAATATGAAAACCTTTATTAATTCAAGGACCTTGGAATTTAAGTTTTCCATCCATTTCCTGACTACATATATATATATATGAAATATTCCAACTTTATACTTTAATTGAGGCCTATCAAGATGGTTGAGTTCCAGTAGAGCTACAGACAAAATGCTCTCTTGAACATCTGCAGCATCAAATGTGCTATTTGAAATTCTAATCCTCATATGAAAACAAAGGAATTCTGTTACCTCATTTCATAGATGATGTTGTTTCATTTTTCATTTTTGTTTCTCCAAAACCTCTTCCTGTAAACCATTACTATCTGCATTCTCAGGCATAAAGACATCAAAAAAATATAGGTGATGTTCATCTTCCTTATTTCTCTTTCTGAGACAAACCAGAAGATTCTGTATTTGTTAGATGAAAGATAGGGTGAATAGATAAGAAAATTTGAAGCATAAACTTAGAGATACCTTCAAGGTTTGAATTCTGAGACTGGAAATAAAAACAAAGCGTACGTTACAGTCCACAATCAAGAAAGGCAGTGAGAAGAGGCTCATGTGGTTGTTCTTTCCACCAAAATTGTTAGAATATGAGTTTGAAGCTGTCTTAG